>PVIR01013145.1:0-43047 GCA_004026965.1 Petromus typicus | reverse complement strand
CAAAGTTAACATCACCAATAATTTTGGCCAGCTTTGATGTGATTCTTCTTGTTTTGCCCATATTGCAGGAAATGAATCATTGATTTCTAGATTTTTCACAAAGCTAAGTGAATTTTTATGGAGTGATTTTCTCTTTTGGGGGAAGGAGAGTTTTTAGCTTCCTATTCTGCCACTTTGCTGTTTTCTTGCATCGCTGAAGGATATTTTAAAACTCAGCATTAAAAGGTGAATTTATGTGCAGACACATGAATCTGATTACATTTTATTCTGGTATCTTTCAAAATTATACATACGGGTCATAGCTTGTACTCTGAACAAGAGAAGATGAAAGGATAAGGTTAGTGGTTTTGGTAGTGACAGTATTATCTGAGAGAAAATGGCCACATTTTGAACTTTTCATTTTATACTGTAGACCCTACATATAAAATATTTTTGCTTTTATTAAAATTGCATTGATTTTGTACTGCCAAAGGAATCTATTTGATCTGGAAAATTACAGCTCAGAAAAACTGGTGAGATGAAATTTTCTAGATAGTTCATAATCTAGGTTTCATAATTTGAGGATACTTATCATTAGCTCTACAGTGGTCTTGATTAGAAGCAATAATAAGATGTGTAGAGAATGTATACATACTTATAAATCTGTGGCCTGGAATTAGATAGAAGTCATAGTCATTATCTTGTCAATGGGACAAAATATCTTATGCCCAGCAATTTAATGGAAGAAAGATCTATTTGACTCATGATTTAGTACAGGCAGCACAGTAGGGCCTTGGTAACTATTGCCCCCTGCACTCATCTCAGAGGTGAGTGAGCAGCCTCAGAAAGCGAATTCTCCTCCATTGTCCTAAGAGAAGCAGAAATAATGATAACACAGACCAGAAATCTCTAAAGCTCCAGGCATAAGCACATTCACATTACGTGCCATGACCTCACCTAAAGTAATCTTTACCTTAGTGTGAACTTTGGTTACAAGTTTATGCTTTACACATAGGGACTGTGTTTCATGTATGTGATTCTGGGAGAGTCATGGTATGGAATAACATACTTTGGAGATGCCTTGGCACCCTATCAGTCAATTCTGTCAATCTTGTCCAAAGAAATCCAAGGAGAGTCACGCAGGGCAAGGTGCACAAGTTTTAAAAAGCAGAAGCTTGACTGACCTGGGTTCTTACTACCTTGCTATCCTTGCACCACTTTTCCCACTTGTGCCACCTTTTTATGTTTGTTGGCATAAGCCTGTCCTAATCACTCCTTCCCAGGAACTTCAACGATTTTAGCAGTTTTTTTGTTTTGCCATTGAGTATTCGTTTGCAATTCTTTGTTTGCCATACACAGGAACCGGAACACTATATCTTGGGCAAAACACAGAATATTATGTTGACTCATGATTGTCTGACTCTAAAACAAAATGGCATCATGGAAGAGCATGACAGAAGAAAGGGAGCCAATATGCACAGCTGGAAGGGAAGAGTGCAAACAAGAACGCAGGCTGCTGGGGCAGGTGCTCAGAGACCTGCTTGCTGCCATTCCCCACATTTTAACAATACTTTCATGTCCTGTTCTCATCAGTGAATGAATTAGATGATGAATGTGGTGTTCTCCTGACTCAGTCACCTTCCAAACATGTGCTACTTGGGATGAGCCATCTCAATCTAAACCAGAATGCCAATTTTGAATGGAAACACATCACCTATATTTAAATTTGAGTAGCCATTTGAGTCTGAGCTTCTTATATCTAAAATTTTATAATAATAATATGATGATGATTATTAATTAGGAATAATAGTAATAGAGCTGGCAACGTTAGTGATATCAGGAATAATAACAAATTTATATGGATAACTTACAATGTATTTGGCACTGTTGAGATTTACATGTATTAACTCAGCATAGTTTCCAGAACATTGTATTACCACCCCATAAATGTTAGCTCATTGCTATGATTATTGCCACTATTTATGAAAAGAACAAAATTGAATTTGATTACAAAATTACATGACAGGTCACTAGAAATTGTCTATATTGTGGGAAGCAATAGAAAATTCCAATTATCGAGGACAAATAATAGTATTCATAACTGAAAAAAGGTTTGTATATTTCATACTTGAACATCAAATTAATTTCAAGCAAAAGTCAAGATGGTCAAAACATTGATAACCATTTTAGTCTTTTCCATGTATGTGTGGAATATATGTGGACTACATATTAATTGTATGTATAGAAAATATATATCCATACATAGAGAGAAAGAGAAAGACAGACAGAAACTGACAAACAAATGAGGGGGGTTAAACTCAGAGGTTTACTTGACCTATATTCCCAGAATTTTTCATTTTTTTCTTTTAAGAAATGTTCAAGCTGAGCTCAAACTTGTAATACTTCTACCTTGGTATTGCCGAGTTCTGGGATTCCAAGCATATACCAACCTAATTGACTCTTGCATGGATACTATTAACTGCCCAATGTCAAGATTTTCCTAATCACTCCTTTTTATATTACATATGTACATTGATTATATAGGTCCATTTCTACTTATTTACCAATGCATGATGATAATATTCAATATCTACCATACTAGAGTTCTTATCACTTCTGGTAATGTTTTAAATATCACATTCTCATTAAACAATGGTTAATACACACACACCTACACACACTCTCTCTCTCTGTATATCTATCTATCTATCTACCTATCTCTCTCTCTCTCTTTATATATATATATATATATATATATATTATAATGGTTAATACACAATATTTACATATTCTCCTTCTTGTGCCTATCTAGGTATTTGTCTAAAAAATTAATATGTCTACCTTCAAAGCTAGTGTTTTAAGAGTACTTCTTAAATTATATATTTCTTGTTCTCATGCTGTCATTAATAGACAACAATGTGCTTCTGGTTCAGTATGGTTTTAGTGGCCTCTGGAATTGTCACACAATCTTGTCTGTACTTTTCATATCATCCATCAGAGCACCATTATTCAAAATATAGCTATGTGAATTATTAAAAATATTCTCCATGTCCAAAATTGTAACATGATCTCTATCATTCTTATAGTTTTTAGAAATACAAATATTTTTATTCTGTCCTCACATTCTGAGCATAATTTGTAACAGAATTGAGAGCAGGGATTAATTTCTGCTCTCATTCTGAAGCCTCCACTGTAACATTAGAGTTCGTATAAATGCAGTGTCTGTGTACATCAAATTAGCAAGAACACTGCCAGATTATATCAGGAAGAAAGTGTTAATTTTAATCAGAGATTTTCCTTGTAAGTTTCTCACAACAGTGCTTCTCTGCATTTAATATTTCCAGGAGTTACTATGGGATCATGAAAAAATGCAGAACCTGATGCTCTCAGGCTAATATGAAATCTGGTTCTCCAATTCCTAAGTACAAGTTCCTAAGAGTATAGCTACCATGCACCAGACCTCATCTTGGGTTTTTCAAGAAGAAATAATATAAATTCTGGTTAATCTAATACTACTAGTTTTCAAATAATTAGTCAAAATTGAAAGGATCCCCAAATATATTTTAAATAATACTAGAATTATTAGAAGTAAATCATTTAACTTAAACTACTGATCAGATTTAACGCTTTGCAAACTAAGACGGCAAAGATTCCCAAGCTTTTTCATCCATTTTATCACATGTGGCAAGGTTTTCTTTTGCGTTTGTGGTTAAATGTTATTGCATTGTGTACATTTACCATGCTTTAAATATATTCATCTATCAAGGGGTATTGTGTGGCTTCCATGCCTTAAACACTGTGACTAATGGTTTAGTAAATATTGGAGTACAAGTATCTCTTTGAAATTCTGACTTTAATTCTTTTAGATGTATAATCAGAGTGAGATAGCTGGATTCTAAGACATATATGTTTTTTCCTTTTGGAGAAAACTTCATGATGTGTTGAACAGTAGCTGCATTAGGTTAAATTCCTATAGTGTATGATCATTCTCACTCCTGAATGTTCTCACCAACACTATCTGGTTTTTGTACAATGGTCATCCTAATAGCAGTGATGCAAATGATGATATTACTTTAAAGGAAAGGAGATAGGGACAGTGAGAAAATGTCTAATAAAGCATGATTTTGTGTTGAGAGGTTTTTAAAATATTTACATACATAAAAACTGATTTTTTTTTTAGTTTTTTTTGAGACAGGGTCTCACTTTGTGGTTCAGGCTGGCCCTGAGCTAAGACTAAATCTCACATCATAGCAATTCTCCTGCCTCTGCCTCCCAAGTGCTGGGATTACAGGCATGAGCCACCATGCCCGGCACTGTGGTATGTGGTACTGGTTGCTGCTGGGGGTGAGTCTCCACGCCCGGTATGGTATGTGGTTACCAGGGATCGAACCCGGGTTCTTGTGCTTGCAAGACAGGCAGCAGAACCACTGAGATAACTCCCCGGCCCCATAAAAACTGATTTATGTAGTTATAACTGTTTATACAGGGACAAATGCACAGTTGTTGAATTGGAAGGAAGTAGTATTTATGCAAATTAAAATAATCATGTCTCCCATGCAATATAATTCTTGTCAATAATATTTAGCATGCACCTGAAACATTTAAGAAGGTAGAACATTTTTAATATTATTACACATAATAAAAGAGACAAAAAATATTTGATGTTAATGGATGGGCTTATTACCTTAAATATGTTAATATTTCACCAATATTTGCCTATGTTGAAACTCATAAAATTATAATGTTATATGCAGCTTGTTTGTATACCAAAGTTATCTCGATAAAGCAGTTAAAATAGTCTTTTGTGGTTATACATAAAATATCACAGGTAGGCTAGTATACATAAAATTATTCTATTTTTTTCCAGTATAATTCTTTTAATGTTACATTGTATTTTAGTGAAATTGTTTGATATTCTGGAATGGCACTAATAAATTGATTAGTCATTTTTTATGTTTCTGTTAATACTTACTTCTAGGTATTTTAATGATTAGATAAAAAGATGACAAAATTGAGGCAATCTTTTTATTTTATGAGATTTGTATTGAAATATTCCAAACTAATATGATCACTATAATTTTATTATACAGCTAAACAAACCTTTAGTGTCTCTCTGTAAAATTTCATTGAGTAAAATAAAATTTTCCATATGTCTAGGTCATTATTTCATTAATTTTAAAACATGGAAGATACCTGAAATTCATTTATTTAAACATTCCTGAGAACAACATTTTTAATAAATCTTTAATAGTTTAGGTATATAAAAAAACTTTGTACTTAACGATTTTTATATTCCTTATTATCTACACTTTAAACCACTGACATGAATGGTGAAATGATCTCTTAAATCACTCATTATACATGATATTCTATTATCTTACATCCATTATAACTTGTTAGAAACTTTTAATAATGCATGACTCCAGAAGGCAATTCTCCATAATAGATACAGATACTTAAATATTACTCCATCAATATTTCATTATTTTATGAAGCATACTGGCAACTGAGCCAGTAATTCTGTCAGAAATGAATGGTTACTAAGCAGTTACAAAATTATCCAAAATATTAAATATGACAGCAAAAAATTGCCAATCAATTCCATTTTCTTTTTAAATTTTATTTTATTTGTAAAAGAGAACAGCCATTTTGATATTCTTATAACTTTAAAGATGCAATAAGTTAAAAGAGATATTTTGTTAATATCCAATATGTGTCATTTTACCACAGAATATTATAGCTTAATTACAATTACATTAGGAATATTAACCTTTAGGAATTCCGTTGTCTTCTCTCATCATCATAGAATAAATCTACTCACAGATGTTAAATGATAGTATAGACTGAGCAAATAATATCGTACACATTTAAATCTGCTTTCATTTGAAAAGAAAAAAAATAGACTTCAACTTAGTTCATTGATTTAAATTGAATTGGCTAAAAAGCTGTGTGAGACCATCTACAAATATAGTCCCTCAAAATAATTTATTTCCAGAATACTTTAATCCATCATAAAGTTTTATTAGTCCTCCTAATATATTTTTCTTATTCCTATTGAAAGTTTTTTTTTCAAACTTTATGATTTTCTGTTATATGGACTTATTTTGTTAATTTTCTCACAGAGCAAATAGAAAAAAATTCAAATTTTGTTTATTGAAAATCTAAAGAAATTTCACTCTGAGAAAAATAATTGTTAACTGAAAATGTAGCTAGGAAATTCTATTTTAACATGAATGTCCAGTTATACTAACACTTATATTATACAGTTTATGTCTTTAGTGTGATGTTATTCATGACCATGTATGTATTATAGATGGTAATGTTTTATGCTACATCAGTGTCAAATTCTAGGTATAATAACCTAATATTCACTTCTAGTGAATAATACAATTGTCTAGGTAGTAACTATTTTACTTGAATTTGTTTGCACATGTACAGTTAAAGAGTTGAGTCCTGTTTATGTTGCTAATAATTAGTTTAAGATATTTTAGGGACTTATCCTATGAAAATAAAATATTTATTTTTAAAGAACAATAAAGCAGTCAATTTAGGATCCTTCAAACTTCTTCATTGTTTTGCATATTTAATTTAATTTAATAATTCATTTTTCAAAATGACATTAAATTAAAATTATATTCACTGAAAATTCACATTGCACGTCCTTCCATTGCAAGTTTTCCTGAGTGTTATTAAGATACATTGTGGAGGTTTTGTTTCAATGCATATTTTCAGAAGTATTTCATCTTTATTAATAAATAATTAATCCAAATTACAAATATTAATAAAATCATACACTAAAAGTAGAGATAAAAATGTCACTTGATATGTTTCCTCAATTCTTTAAAATATACAATAGGAATATAAAAAACACAACTCTGGGTTCTTTTTTTGCCTTACAATAGGATTCAACTACAGCTTTGCACATATAAACAGTCCTAGAAAAATGTGTGTAATGTTCAATAAAGCTATACTACATTAGGGACTATGAACATTATCCAATAAATGGTTTTAATATTTAAGCATGTTTAGCGACTGTGCATAAAATTATATTGTACTAGTTAGGGCTTTCTAAAGGAACACAATCAACACAAAATATATTGCATAATTGTGTAAGGGGAACCTTGCAGAGGGTTACAGGATCTGCAGTGGGAGAGCACTGAGTGGCCTGCTTTAGAGCCAGGGCTGAAAGATTCAAGGAGATGCTCTGCCTGAAAGATGGAAGCCATAGAACAGGACTAAGCCGAGATTCACCACCAGTCCGAACTCTGAGGGCTGGATGCTGAGCCAGGGCACGTGTGTGTGTCCACAGACTGAAAACTCTGGAGGCCCAAGAACAATGACTCAAGGCAACACTAGAAGAGTTTGGACCTACCCAGGAAGACTAAAGTTTTTCTGAAAGAACACTTCCTTTTATTTCCCCCACTTTTTATTCTGTCCAGGAAATAAGCCCATTAATTGGAGTCACTCATACCTGCGGAAATCTCCTCCTCTCACTTTGCAGGACCATATGTGAGTCATCCACAAACACACTTACAAGTGTGCTCCACTCACCTTCTAGCTGTTTCTTAATCCATTTTTGCTGCTATCCCATGATTCATGGTCATGATTCACTCCTTGTCAACTGGACAGACAGACAGATGTTAAACTCTCCTCAGTCTCCAAATACAACAGCACGTTTAGTTATGACTGAAGTGATATAACTACAGCATATGCAAGCAAAAATACTCTAATTCTTTTCTGAAATAAAAGTTAAAGTTTTTTCTCTGGGCTATGTTCCTTTTTTCTTGTGAAATGACATAACAGAAGTATTATAATATAGATTTTAAAATACTTAAGTAACTCTATTAAGAAAGTCAGGGCTATGTGAAAACAATAAAAGATACTATTTTAACTTGTGTTTGTGCAAATGGTCATACTCACAAAATTAGGAAATACCCATGAGGATTGTAATCTTCATTTATGTATCGATTTATAGAGTTTGAGCTACAGTTTATAACTACCTACTTCTCCTGACCTTTGTCTATTCTTTTAGCCTTTGAAAGTCACCTAAGCAAGTCCTATTTCTATACTTAATAACATGACCCACAGCTTAACTCTTGAAGGTTTTGGTCTTTTATCATCTTATCTACATTGAATCGCTGTAATATTTCATTTGTACTAAATAGGAATGATAATATTATAACGTGTTCAAAGGCAGTGAAGGCAAAACTTATAAAACTTCGCCCAGAGAAAGGAAAACACTGATAGCTTCATTTTGATCTCCCCATCAGACTTTTACTTCACAGGTTATGAAGTAAATTTTCTGTCAAGTAAGAATTTCTGTTTCAATAATACACTCTAGAAGTGGGAAACAGTTTACGAACTGAATTCAGGGGCCTTCTGAACATACTCTGTGTCTGACCTTGGTTGAAATGCCATCAATCACCTGACCCACAGAGGCCCTTCTCTTCCTGAAGGCCACAATTATGCTTCAAGTCTCTCAAATTATCATTAACTCAGAATCAGTGGCCACTAGTCCCCAGAATGCCAGGTTAATGCCTTTTCCCTAGTGCACAGTTGCATTAGCAAATGACCTTAGGTCCCTTTGGAAGAGGATGGGAGAAAGATTGGTAGCATAATTTTTATTTGCACTCTAAAGTCATTCCTCAAGGAGTCATGGTTTTCTCTTCAGTTAAAGTGTTTTTTAGGTCTGTAAACTTAACTTATGTCCATAAATTTTTGGAAGAGCACAATTCTCTGCTGCTTTTGGTTTGATGAAGATGTTTGTTCATTTGCCTTAAATTTTGTTTCTGCATATTTAAATCCAATAAATGATCAATAAGCATTCTATCTATTTTACTACTGAGAATAACACAGGTCCACTGTGTCAGACCATCTCAATCACAGCCTTGCTTCTGATGCCCATTGAAATTAGGCAAGGTTACCTTGCCTTTGAGAGCTGGGCCCTGCTGCTTGATTCCCACTACTCTAGGCTTTAATTACGCCCATCACTTTTACGTTCCCCAATTAAATGCCTGACATCTCCATCATCAGGTCCAGCATACAGAGAAAAGCAATTACTGAGCTATTATGCCTCTGATCGACTCCTAAATCTGTTTCTTAAGGAATTAATGAAGGGTACATTTTTCAAACTTCCCCAATGGGAAGAAATAGATTTTATCTAGAAAATTCACTTCACCATTCCCATTTCACGGCACTTTGCATATCTTCATAACAGAAACTTGCAAATGTTAGACATCTGCAGCTCATTCACAGTGGGCTATCATGTGATTCATAGTTCATCCAATCAATGAAATAAACTATTAGTACATTTGTAAACTTTATAATGTATGATATTGGATTCAGAGTCTCTTGATATACTCATATCAAGAAATCCCAAAAAGTAAGGAAACTAATTTTATATATATGGGGGGTGGTAGGGTGGGTGGGGCTATGGGAAAAAATGAGAATTAAGTTGTGTCTTATACTGGTACAAATCCCCATTATGGAGTGCAATCATGATGTGTATATTTAATGTACCAATAAAGATAATTTAAAAAAAATCTGTTCTTGTCTCCAGTATGTTATATATTGTGAAATACAAAATGCTCAAAGTAAAATAGGGTGAAGGGGGGGAAAATAATGAGATTATAATAAAAAAGAAAGGAAACAAATTTTATGTATATAAGGGGGCGGTAGGGTGGGTAGGGCTATGGGAAAAAATGAAAATTAAGTTGTGTCTTATACTGGTACAAATCCCCACATGGAGTGCAATCATGATGATTATATGTAATGTACCAATAAAGATTTCAATAAATAAAAAATAATCCATTTCTGCACCTCTTCCCTCTGGTTATAACAGTAGACAATTCAAAATGCTCTATTGGCATTTGGCACCTCTTCATGGTACACACCCCGTACCTCACCTTTGAGGGTTTTCTGGCATTTAAGACCAGACATAGGTCTAGAAGCAACAATGAGTATCTGCAGGAGCATCAGCATTTCTTAACTGGTAACTAAGTCAGAGAATAGCACTGCTGTTTCCATGAGGAACAAAAGATTAGTATCCTCAGCAAAGGTAAAAAGGCCAACTCAACACTCAGGAGGGAGTGAGGATGTCTCTGCCTCCAAGAAGAGAAACGTCTTCTTCCGGAAAAATAATCTCAGGTTCCTCATTTTATTTCTTCTAGATACTTGCATCCCACTGTACAGAATCTCATTCCTTTCTGTTCCTTTTACTCATTTAATTGCATATATCTATCTAGGCTGGGCATTAACTTTGCGCTATTATCCAGACAGTCATGTTATAAGGACTTCTGTCTGGTTATTAAAAGCCAAAGAAGGAAATATCATCCTAAGGACACACTTAGAAAACTTGAGACTGTTTATCTGTAGCTGGAGATGGGAATTTAAATCACTGAGCCATTTATTTTTCTTTAGTAGCTTGTCAAGAGATTGCAAAACCTACTAACTAAAAGCAGTATATTTCTTAACTTTCCTAAAGTATTCAAAAATATTTTATATAGAATCATTAATTTCCTTCCATCTCACATATGTCTTACTAAAATAATCTATATTGGATATTACTTTATACTGTTCACTCAATGGATTTACAGTACCCTCTGCATTATCAGGAGAGACTCCAGCCAATTTAGGCTACGTCACATGAGAAAGACAACTCCAGGAACCCCTAAAATAATTAGAAATAGTCATCCTTACAGTTATTTTTTAAGAAAAGCAAGAACAGCTACTGGTATCAAAATCTCTATTAATTAGGGATCTCTGGAGGGATACACTCAACAGAATGTGCATAAATTTAGAAGGTAGTGTTACGGTACCAGATGGGTGAGGCCACAGCAGCCATCTGCTGGAAGAGGCATGAACAAATCTTGCAGCTGTTTGGCCAAGAACGTGGAATGCATGGGGGGGGGGGAAG
Source organism: Petromus typicus (assembly GCA_004026965.1). NCBI lineage: Eukaryota > Metazoa > Chordata > Mammalia > Rodentia > Petromuridae > Petromus > Petromus typicus. The sequence continues at coordinate 32,153 of PVIR01013145.1, read as the reverse complement.
AAAAGAAAAAGGCCCAAGATGTAGGGTCCATCCAAGGTCAAAGACTTGGAAGTTTTTTGGAGTGTTGCTAGCATGAGTTTTTATAGAATGGCTGAAGAAAGCTCAAAGGTGACAGTATCAACAGTCTCACTGTCTTCAAAGATGGGAACATTTCCCAATAGGAACATTTCTCACTTTGCATACCTTTTATCCAGCTCAGGGCATAAGTTTCTTCATTAGTGACACTCATGTCTGGGATCCACCTCCCCCCTTAAATCTGCCAACCTACATGCTTGTCAACCAAGAGGTTCCCAGATCTGTGCTTCACTCACCTGCCGGTTGCTTCTTAACACATTCCAGTTGGATCTGAATTACTCATAGAGGGCTAACCTTCTAAATCTTGGTGACAGCACTATGGCACTAATTTTGAAACACTATGGCTTTCTTCACTTTCTCTTTCCTTTGATTAATACTTGGTTAATTCATCAGTAAAGTGGGAAACTGTGCATATTGCTTCAGTAGTACTACAAAAGGTAGCAATGAAAACATCCATAAGAATAGACATTAGGAAACATTACAAAAAGATAATACTATAGATACATATCATGGATACACACAAACATATGGGTTTCAGCCTTGTACAGTATCATTGTACAAATGTACTATTAACAATGGCTTTTTTATTCATCAGTTATTGTTTAAAAACAATTTTTTTTCGGTACAGGGAATTGAACTCAGGTCCTTGCGCATTGTAGATTACATTGAAAAAAGAGTCTAAAGAAAATCAACAAAACAAATCATAAAAAAAACATTTTTAAAAAAACAATGGACAGCATACATTCATAATCTTTACTGACAATGTAATGACTTTTCTTATTTCTTCACAATATTAGAGATTGAACATAGCACTTCTTACTAAATTATTCATATTGACTTTATACTTTCAGTCTTGCTGCCTCAGTTTCCCTGGTACATACAGTTATGTATACGTGTTACCACATCTGGCTTTGACACTTTTTATATACTATTGCTTAGAGAGTTCCTCAACATGGCTTGGAGACTTTTCACAAGAGAATTATCTAATCAAATAATATATACTACAGTAACAATATGATATACCAGTCTAAAAGCCTAGAGCTACATTTCATAGAAAGAGGATGAGATAAATTCTACATCCTTCAGGTCATCTTTCACATATATTATTTCTGTGAACTAAGCTTTTGCTCAGCACTGAAAGGTTGTAAGTTTTAAATTATCCCCCTTGGCTAATGTCTGGAGTACAGTTGTTCTCCACTGTTTGTTGTTTGAAATCCACTTCATGTTTCTGGTCAGATATGTTAATTCTATACAAGTCTGGTTAAACATACTTTCAAAACCTGGGGAAGCTACCAAGAACACGGGACAGAATATCATTTGTACTTTCCCTGTTTTCTTTGTTCTAAGTTAAGTGAAGGAATATGTTCTTAAAAATACATGAATTTTATTTTTAAAAATTTATTGTTAACAGTAGCTAAAGTTGTACTTTATTCATATTATATAACTATATTAATTTGAACAAAATATTGTGACATAATTTTGTTTCAGGCAATAGAAATAAAATATCTCATCTGTTGTCTAAAGTAAAAATCTCAATAAAATTTTACCATAAGTAGTTTATAAAGAAACTTGACAATAGATAAATAAATGTCGACGTGGGTGTGACATAAATGCTAAAAATGAACATACATAGGGCTACACACTGGTGATACATAGTTTTTATTTTTTATTTCATCTGTGCTGAAATCTATGTTTAAATCCAAATTAAGCATTTATGGGAAATTTATTAATCTGACAAAGCCTCAATTCCTTCATTCAAAAATAAGCATGAGGTTTATTATTGTGAAATGGGAAGAAATTGTTAAGGGGAAATGATAACTGAGAAAAAGGGGAGGAAAGATGAGAAAGAAAAAAATGATGATAAAAATTAAAAAAAAAACAAAGTGTATGCGTATAAGGAGGTAAAAGAGAGGGCAGTACAATGGAAAAAATAATGGAGATATATTATATATAGGTACAAATTGCCAATGAGGAATGTGATAGTAATAGATTCCTAAAATGTACCAATAAACTCAATTTATATATAAAAAAAAGGAGCATCTGAAAATTATTTCACATGGTTTCTGGAGAAGACTGCTGCAAACTTCTGCTTAGTGTCATGAAGTAGTTAAATGTGGATATAAGAAAAAAGTAATTATAAAATATCCAAGGGTTTTATTTAAGCCACACCAAAGATAATGGAATGATCACTAAATAAATAGATTGAGTAGCCCAATGAAAAAGAAACAAATAACAAAAAGCAAGGTCCCTGTATAAAAGAATTGTTTACTCTGAAATCTTCAAGGGCTTCTATTATCTGAATTTGAGAAACATCAAGAATCAATATCCTCTGGGCATAAAAGCCTCTGTCATCTTTCTCATTTTGTTAAAGTGTTGATTGAAAAATAAGACTCTCTTACACAACAAAGAAATTAAATGAGTTCTTCATCAAATGTAAAATGAACAGCCCAAAGGTAATATACATTTGAAAAAACCTTGTGTATTAAAAGGTAAATTTTTTAAAAAATAATATACCATTCTCACACAATATATATATGAGAAAATCAAAAGCAAATTGTTATCTATCAAATTAATTAGACCCACTCTGAATAAGGAAAAATTCAAGAAATAAAAATAATTTTTGAAAAATATTAAAATTTTATTCTTTTGGTTAGAGATTAAGAGTGTTACTATAGGGATTTAGTTCAGTGGTTCTGGTACCTGTTTTGCAAGCACAAGGACCTGGTTCTGATCCCTAGTAACCACATACAACAAAACTGGAGACTCATGCCTTCCAACAATCGGTACCACATACCACAGTACAGGACATGGTGGCTCATCCCTATAACCTCAGCACTTGAAAGGCTGAGGCAGGATTGCTGAGTTTGAGGCTGAGTTTAGGACCAGTCTGAATTACAAAGCAAGACCTTATCTCAAAAAACTAAGTAAGGAAACAAATTTTATATATATGGGGGGGTGGTAGGGTGGGTGGGGCTATGGGAAAAAATGAGAATTAAGTTGTGTCTTATACTGGTACAAATCCCCATTATGGAGTGCAATCATGATGTGTATATTTAATGTACCAATAAAGATAATAAAAAAAACAAAAAAAAACTAAATAAATAAAAAGAAAATGAATGGCACTGTAACTCCAAAAACAAAAGCAAACAAAATACTGGAAATGTAGGATGAAATTAGAAATAGTAGAACTATTTTAGGACATGCAGTACTCAACTAATGAGTACATTAAATGAAAAATACAAGATGAAATTATGAAGGCGATAATAAAGGCAGCATGTATCTTCTGAAGTGAAGGCAGCATGTATCTCTAGAATGAAAGAATTTGCTGAAAATAGAACAGGACAAATGAAATGATAGATAAAATCACCCTTGATTCTTCTGGGTGATATGAAGCAATTAATAAAATAATGGAGAACAGAAAAACATGATTAACAGGGCTTGAAATGGTACATAGTAGGCTGAACAGAAATGAGTCATCAATTCAAATTTTTGAGGAAAATGCTTTTATACTCTTGTCAAATTATCAGAAGAATACAGACACTTTTTTTTTTTTTTTTTTTTTCCCCTGAGCTCAGCCTTGAACTCACAGCAATCCTCCTGCTCTGCCTCCTGAGTGCTGGATTTATAGGCATGAGCCACCATGCCCCACACTATGGTATGTGGTACTGGTTGCTGTTGAGTGTGAATCTCCACATTCAGGACTGTTGTATGTGGTTACCAAGGACTGAACCCCAGCCCTTGAACTTACAAGTCAGGCACAGGAACGACTGAACTAAATCCCCAGCCCCAAAAATACATTCTTAAGGATTTAATAAAACACAATTTAAGCATGTTTAATAAATATGTGATAGCATAACATATATACGAGTAATTTATTTAAAAGAACATTAGATGTATGGAGCTATTTTTAAGAAATAATAAGGTTATACCTCAGTAAATGATTGTAAAAACTAAGATAGAACTTAAATTTTAAGAAAGAATTGACATGAATCAAAGATTCAATTTAAAAATGAGCAATACCAATGAGAAGCAAGAAAAATATTTACTTCTAGGAGGTAAATTACCTTCTAGGAAATAATTTGTCAAAAGAAGTCAAAATTTTAATTAAGAGCAAGTTGGAAAATTAGGTACATAATTTCAAATATGTTCTTAAAGTTGTTAGGATTATTGAAAATAACACAAAAAGTGTGGATTATTCTTCTAGAAAAAATAATGACATTTTGCAAATAATAAGTAGGGACTCCTTGCTCCCTTCCCTACCCTTGGAATTATTTTAGTTTAGAGGATCAGAGCCTTAGGTGTTAATGGCGAATTACAGCATGCATCCAGCAACCTTCAAAATATTTACCTGGTCACCACCAAAGTGCAGTTTTCTGCCTAAATAATATGTGTGTGAAGGCAGTACAATTCTTCATGACAAGAATGGAAGAAAGGCATTACTAAAACTGTGTGAAGTTGTGGCAAGGTATTTTCAGTTACTGAGCTGTTTGGAAGAAAACTAGTTCTGGTCCAACCATTTATCTTGAGCTTACCACCCCTTTGCTTATCAATGATTATTTTATTTAGTCATTTGTGAACTTCACTGCTGTGGTCTGCATTTGCTACCTCAATAGGAGTATGTAGAAACTTAACTGTCAAAGTGGTAAGATGGAGACTGAAAGCCAGTAAGAGATGCTCAAGTCATGGGGGGAACCCTTATGAGTAGAGTTGTTCACCTCATGAATATTGAGAGGGATCAAATTACCCTCAGGTCAAGTGAGAACACACCAACAAGATCCCATCCTTTGAAAAGAGATAACATTGACCAAGACACTAAACTGATGGTGCCTCCTTAGACTTTCCAGGTGGCCCAGCTGTGAAAGGAAACTGTTATTCACGAAATGTACATTTTGTTATAGAAGTGGGAACAGACTAAATTGCACGCCATTGTCAGCCACTGTGTTATAACAATCATTTCTATATTTCTCTGCTGACTACCCTGCCCCAACCCTGTTCTGAGGATGGAACTTCAGGCCTCGGCACAAAGTTCATCCCTAGACTCATTAGTACTTCATGCTCTCCTTCCTTCTTTCCTTCCTCACCTCTTCCAGGTAAAGTTCTTACTATGTAGCCCAATTTAGGCTTAAACTGCTATTCTCCTGCCTCTGCATCTCAGGATATCCACCATCATGATATCCACCATGTTTCTCTGTTCTTATGGTAAATGACTACATTAGAAATTATGTCCAATTTGGTGTAGAAATACATGATCAGCATTTTGGTATTTTCATTGGCAAAACATAAGGTGAGTCTAATTCTGTAATCCACTACTGTCACTATAGTCTTCCACATTGACAGTAAGGTCCATGTGTTTCAGAAATTCACTGCTCTCCTCAGTCCATTTGACATCATTAATTAATGGATTGACTTTCAAATTGAAATCTGTTGTTGCCAGATTCCCTAATACAGCATATTTTACTTCTCTGAGCTTTCTAATTCCTTGTACTAATACATGCCATGAGTGTTGTGATATTTTCTTTACTAATTTGGGACACTGCTCTCCACAGGTTTCTAAAAGCCATCTTCACGATGTCTTAGCAATGAAGCCACAGATCCCTGTTAAGAAATTAACCCTTGATCATGGCAAAGTCTTCCTTATTACTCAAGTTTCTCTTGCCTCACAGTCAAATCACTTAATCAAATGCTTTCAGACTCAGTGCCATGAATGATCCCCAGATCCTGCTATTATGTGCTTTTCAGGTTCTAAAATTCTTCCTAGGTGCAGCCAACTTTAGTTTTTTCTTTTGGTAGATACAGTGTACTGATAATATGTAAAATGGCCTGAACAGTTAAATGATTTAAGTATAATGGTTCAGTGGCTGAATGAGAGGTGGCTTTTACTTTGAAGAGGGCACCTGTTCTCTTGCAAGCAGAAACGTTTGCACAATCTTCCAGCCAGATGGGAAATGTGAGCCTTTAGAAAGGGAAACGGGCCCTCTGCAGTGAGGACATGGACACCATCTGAAAGCCCAGTGACTACATGGGCACACACCTAGTTCTCCATATCCCAGGGCATCAGTTCCTCTGCTCAGATCTCAGTGTTGGATGTCTACCAAGATTAAATTCAAAGTACTTTAAGTCTCTGTTAGTTACATAACTAAATCCTGAGCTTGAATATATAAAAAAAAAAAATCCCTCTAGCTATAGGGAATGATCTCTTTAAATTATAAAGGAACTCTAAGTCTTTAATGATGACTAGTCATCCTTAAACCTTTATTGTTTTTCTCCCGTGCATCAATGTACTCAGCCAAATACTCTTTCATCATATTTTTCTAAAATTTCAATTTTTCACTGTATTTTTCAGATATTACATTTCTTAAATTCACCATTGCATGATTTTCAGCTAGTATCCTCCATCTCAGTCTTCTAGATGAAACTTGTGGGGATTAAATTACATCCACAAGGAAGGGTTGTCATTGCCCCACCTAATCCAAGTGCTATGTTTTCATCGCCATCCGACTATTGAGAGTTTTACTCCAAATTCCAACTTCACAGTTACTTCTTCAGTCCAGTTTTCGTCTTGACTCTCTTACATTTGTTTGGTCCTGCAGGAAATAGATGATAAACTGTGATACAAGAAGTGTTCTGATAATACTTGAGGACATCAGTTCATGGGAGTTACGAATGTAGTGAGCATGGTTGCTCTAAGCAGAGAAATGCACTGTCTTGTGATGGAGTCCCACAAAGGCCGCAATGAGTCTCATACCTATAAGGTCTTCAGAAATGTCCCAGACTGATGCAGAAAGACAAGATATTTATATCTGTGCATTATAGTCTTGAGCTACTCCTCATACACCACACACACACTGGATGAGACCACCCTGTTGGCAGATGGTGACTAGAGTAACATTCATTTGAGAGTGCTGGAGGTTGTAGTCCTGAAGCGAGATTCTTTGGAGGCCAATACTAATTACTATGATTATTATGTATATATAACTTTAACATACATAAAAACCAAGAAACTAAATGCTTCCATGACAAACATTTATCTCTGCATTTTTTCATGATGAGAATACATCTGTATGTAGTTCTTATAATAAAAATCAATATACAAAATAACTTTTTTATTTGGAATTAACATATTGCAGAACACATGTTTCCTAATACTGTGTGATTATGAATTTGACAGTAAAATAAGTGAATAAAATCTAGATTGCATAAATGTTGTTAAAGTTTATTTTTATTTTTCAAATTGAGGAAGGCATGGAATATAATACCAAATAAATAAAAAGAAACAACTTCAATATTGGCACATGAATGTCATCCAAATATAGGACAATACTTTTTAATAACTGATACATTTAAACAAAATAAAAATATATATTTCCTTTAAGATATTTTCCCTTAACGTTGTTTTTCTTTCTATGGTTTTATAAAGGAGTATAAAGTTAACATTTGTGTTGTAATTAGTTCTAGAAATTATATTTATGTTATATGTTGCTATCTAATTAGACAGAGTATAGCAAAGACACCATCAAATTTAAACAAAATTAGGAATAAAAATATTGATATCACATTGCAAATGTTTCACATTATTTTCATTTCTATTCCTTCAAAGCTATTAAATTATTAGTGTTTTTATTTCAACCATGCTTAATGTCAATAATGAAATGAAATCAGATATCAAGGTTAACAGCAGAGTTTTAAGTAATTTAAGCCCGCCATGGTGGCAAATAACTACAGTTCCTGCACCATAAAGGGTGAAGGAAGGAAAATCACAAGTCTTATTGAAATCTTATCTCAACAATTAAAAAGAAAATAAAGAAAGAAGGAAGGAGAGAAAAAAGGAAGAAAGGAAGGAAGAAGGGGAAAAGGAAGGAATAAAGAGCCTGGGGATATAGTTACTTGTGAATGCCTGCTTTTTATGTCCAACAGTTGATGGAAAGTGAAAGAAGGAAGAAGAATAAGAGGAAGTTAAAAAAAAAAAAAAAAGAAGAGAGAAGACAGAAAGAAGAAAAGATGCAAAATAGAGAAAAGAAAGAGGAATTAAACTGCATGGCTTAGATCTAAAGTGTCCCCCAGAGCTCCTGTGTGGGGTACATGGCTGTATGATGGAGCCTCAGCTGCCTTGCTGTCAGAAAGTGGAATCTGGCCAGAAGACGATCACATGGGCATGATGAGGAAGTATCTACTACTCTTCCCGTTTTTGCCTTTCCCTCTCTTTGCCTGCTGATCATCAAGAGGCTAACAGCATCTCCTCTGACACGCCACTCTGTAAATGTCACCCTCCCTTGGAGCCAGTGGAAGATGGGCTGAAATCCCTACACACTCAGCCCAAATGAACTTCTCTTTTTATTAGTGAGTGCTGGGTATTGTGTCTCAGCAACTAGGAAGTGCCTAGGACATAAACTGAAAATATTTCAAAGCCTAAGTATGAGTTTGGGGAAATGAGCCACGTGTTCATCTTACATATAATGTGTACAACATCATATTATGTTGAGAGAACAAAATGTGGCAATTTAATTATCCTACTTAAAATGATAAGAAATCATGAGAAGAAATTTGTCCAGAAACTTGTTCCAAAAATAGATTATAACTGATGTTAGAAAAATAGGTTTCAGGTAGACAAAGCTAGAAGAAATCAGTCCATCCATACTGAAAAATGTTTTGTCTATTTGCCATTACTGTATTTATATAATACATATATTATTTTTATCAAAAAATAAATGTCAAATATGGCAAAAAATCTTTCAAGTTTTATCCCTAAGACAGAGGTGATAGTCATCTGATTTTAGGTTGTACTTCCGTGTCTCCAGAGCTTTCTGTGAATAGTATAAAATTCCAGACAATTTGCTCAATATGTTTATTGTATCGTGGGCTTCATTGAAAATCTTTGTCAATTCTTGATTCTCATTTAATTGTCCAAATTTGTTTCACTTCAAGTCATGCTGTCATATTCATCAGTGTTTTTAAGATGACATATTTGTGACTACAGTGTAGATCAGGCTAGTGTAAATTAATCTTTTTTTTTACTTTCATTTGCTTGAATTTCTCCTTCAGTATCATGTATGCAAAATGGTGTGAGTCTTCCACATTCATAATTAGACAGACAACCCTCATCCTCTGTACTAACTCTTAGAGAGATATGAAACACTACAATTTCTTCAACAAATTAATTTGTCAAACTCAAAATGTAGCAAATATTTTATTGTTATAATCAAATATTTGCATAATATATATTATCATCACACTGCCACTTCTAGAATGCTAAATAGGTGATTTCATGTTAAAAAGGGAAAGGATTGAAGTATTGGATTTAGTTTAAAGACTGCTCTCAAATTGAGAATTGTATGGATGAAGAGGGTCAGTAGCTTGTACACCTCCAATTAACCACCATAGTTCTCTCTGAAAGTCATTCTGTGATACAAGAGGGAAGTGTGTGCACTGTAGGATGTTTATTCAGATGAGTTCATGGCAGGACTTTTGATTCTTCACTAGCTTCCAACATCTTGGGTAGGAGACTCAGGGATACCGCACAACAGGGCCTAGTAAGAGATGATGGGAGAGAATATAATAATATATTTTGATAATTCTGAGTTTTTTCTGTGTTAAAATATTTTGATCATAATTTTATGAATTCTGAAAATACTTCACTTTCCACGAAGTTTATTCACTGTTCTGTCCTTCACACAACTTGTGTTCCTGGAATTTCCATGCAAAGTCCTGAATTGATTCACCAGTCCACTCAAGAAATGAGCAAATCTAAACTCTCCCAGCTGCACAGAACTTTCCTAAACCTGTGTTGTTTCTTTAATACTGTTTTGTGAATCACATACGTCTACCTGTCAAAGAAAGGCTGCTGAGGGGCCGGGGAGTTAGCTCAGTGGTTCTGGCGCCTGTCTTGGAAGCGCAAGGACCCCGGTTCAATCCCCGGCAACCACATACTATACTGGGCATGTAGACTCACGCCCAGCAGCAATCATTATCACGTACCACAGTGCCAGGCGTGGTGGCTCACGCCTGTAATCCCAGCACTCAGGAGGCAGAGGCAGAAGGATTGCTGTGATGTAAGTTTGAGGCTGAGCTCAGGGCCAGCCTGAACCACAAAGCGAGACCCTGTCTCAAAAAAAAAAAAAAAAAAAGGCTGCTGAACCATTCAGATGATGGTTTCACTAAAGCCGATTCTCTGTCACACATTGTCCTTTGATGATAGTTTTCCATTTTGTGGGGAACTGTGTTTAAATATTCAGAGAAAAGATTATTAAAATTTTTGCTGAATGATTCATTACAGGAACACTAATTAGAAGAAGAAAAACAGAGTTGCAAATTTCCAAAATAGTAACTATGCCAGGTGAACTCAAAGAAAGCTTCAGCTAACTGAAAACTTTTAAATAGAAACTGGCAAATAATACACGTAATAATGATTAATGGTTTTGTTCTGAATATTTTTAAATGTCCTTACTATAAATCAGGACTGCTTGTTCTTATTGTAAGGCCTGTCACTCACAGTTTCACTGACTGACCTTCAGTAACTAATCTGACTTTATTTTTTTCTCTAGAAAAATCCAGAAATCATAACTAAAAACAAACAGATTGTGCTTCATAAAATGAAAAATATATATCCTGTATTTCTTATCTTTGTCTGACTTAAACATTGTTTGCCATAGTTACTATTAATTAGATTCAAAGAGCCAGCCTTTGTAAATACAGTGGAATGCCATCAAGAAATTTAGACTAAATGGGCAATAACCTTGGGTCAATCTTTATTTAGTCATTTTTCTCCTTTAAAAGAATAACCAATTAAAATATATCATAAGTTCTGAAGTGCCAAGTAAATCTGAAAGCTTCACAACAAATACATGAGGGCCTCTAATTAGTTAGAGGAAAAAATATTTTTTACCAGTCTGAAACAGAAAACAAAAACATTAATATAGTTTCCTGATTATTCAATTGAGATAAATTAAAGTTAATATCTAAAAGTAATGGAGTCTGTTTAAGAGATTTACTTTAATATTCCACAACACTCTGCTAGCTTTTTATGTTGCATCTATATCACAATTGATATCATGTTATTGGCACTGCAAAGAAGACCTCCCATGAGTTCAGCAGTATTGTAATTTTTTTAAAACAATTAATGCCATGTTCTTCCCACTCCAGCTTCCCAGTTTGCTCACTTGTATTTTTAAGTCTCTGCCAATATACAGCATTACCATGCTTGGTAATTGTGTCCGAGCCCATGACATTTCCAGCCAAATACTTTCAAAGATCGTTTCTCCCAGCACAAACACCTTTAGAAAGATGAGGGGTTTACTTAAGATCACACTTCCCCTTGTTCAATCTTTGCTAATGTTGCAGTATTTGGAAGTCTTCCTGAAAATAAATTGTCTGGTGTTTCTCTATAGTATGCAGAAAGTACCATGCCTGAAAGATTGTACTAGTCAACTCAGCACATAAAATTCCCTTTCTGGCACCATTCTAAGCTCCAAGGAAATAAAATGATCTGCCCTCTTTATAGTACCTTGCACATATAGATGCTCATTAACTATTTGTAGCTAGAAAAACTTTTATTCCCTATCCATATCACTGTGGTAATGTTCCTGCCATTGAACACGAGGCTCATCTAATTGTTCACTCTAACTCAGAAGGCCATTAAAAATACCACCTGCCAAGTCACAATGAATCTGTAGATTTACAATATATTTAGTAATTTCACCTTACTTGTTAGCAGATGCTGAACTATTCTGGAATAGACTGGTAGTGTGTGGTGTTTCATAGCAATTAAAGTTGTGATAGTTTTTTGATATTGTTAAATATCTGATGCTTCATATATATATATCTATATATATCTGTATATATATATATATATATATATATATACATACATATTTCTAGTTCACAAATTGTTAAAAATCAAATGCTGCATGTGTAATGTAAAGAAATAAAAGATCATTAACTACCACAGGAACTGTGTACCTGAAGAAAACCCGGCCACAACTGTTTTGAGTTTATCACAATTAAAATTAAATATAAAAAATTCACATGACAAGGATTTTCTAATTGCAATTTAAACTTTCTACTAGGTTAGGTTCAAAAAGCAGGCAAATAATAATAATAATAATAATAAACTAGTGAAAAGTAAAGTGCATATTTGAATCATATAATGAAACAAACTACCTTTGTATATCAAAACCAAGTTTTCTCTTTCATTTTGTTGTTACTTTCCTATCTCCTTTGTTTTTATTTCGAATTAAGTTATAATTTGGAAAATAGTACTTATCCAAATGAGAACCTTGGTTTCTGTCATATGCAGGAAAATCTCCCACGAATGTTTACAAAATAATATTGTCTCAGCGTGGAAAGACCAACTCAGTGTCTGAGCAGAGAGACTGTGCTCAATCGGACCAGTGGCCTGCACGTTCCATCTCAGCATTTTTGGAAAAACACTGTTCATATACCAGAGTCTACACAGTTTCTTAGCATGCCTATTCAAAGTCCATTTTCAATATGATCACAAGTTTATTATCTTCTCCTGGATGTGAACTGGAATAAACATTTGTTAAAATACTTCTGTATCCATTGATATTCTCTGTGGCTGTTTTCAACTAGAAAAACAGACAAGTAAAAGAAAATCATTTGGTTAATTCATGATAGAGACTACACTGTCTAAAATATGTCTTTCTGCCTCTTAAGAAAATAAATCTGTAGTTTCCTTAATACTAAGGTTAGTTTTGTTGGTTTTGTCTTGTGTATTTATACTTCAGTTCCACATACCTCCTTGAAAGGAATAAAGTATTTTTTTCTAATGATAAAAAATCCTGAAAGTGTTTATTAATGGGTTGAAAATGTTGACCGTTGCAAGTTGATTCTTTCAGTAACTTGCCCAGAATTTTGTGCTGAGATTTCAGTTTTTTAAAGGATGTGAAAATATTGTACAACAATGACTCACCCTATATTTATAAGGAGATATTTTGTTAGGTGTTTGAGAAAAGAACAGTAAAAAAAAAATAGGATTTCAATTATTTCTTTACATATTAATTAATGTGTTAATGAAATCAATTTCTACGTAAAGAAAATGAAAACAACAAAATCTTTGTACAAACATGATGAATACTCAATTAGCATAACAAAAACTAAATGTTATCCATAAGCAATACTGTATTTCATGATGACATATATTTTCCACTTCCTGAATTTGAATCTCATTGGAAAACTGACGGGTTTTAAACTGACTAAGAGAAAACTGTCCAAGTTCAGTAATGTGATAGCTGTTCTTTTTGTAGATTTGCTGATGATATATTTATGTTCTTATCAAAGACTGGGAGACACATTATTTGGGACATGATTTTCTTTGGTAATTAAACTTGGCTACAAATATCTATCGATCAAAATTTCTTTCAAGCTTTGCATTCTAGTATTGTATATATCTTTTGCCCCATCCAATTCAAATCAACAAAAGTGTTTTAATATTATCTTTAAGTGTTTAATGTGTCCTGTTCATGTATGTATCACTGTAAGCTACAGTTTGAAGGAATATTCTTTATTCAGAGACTGCACCAGAATAAGAAGATAATCGGATTGTCTCACTTAGCAGTGACCTGCTTAGCTTCTTGGTTGAAATTTTAATCTTTATAGGATGTTCTTAATTTCAAAATGCTAGTGTTTAAGAAGATTTCTACTTGCCATTCACATGCCTCTTCTTGCTGTGTGGAGATGTCCTACTTTGCTAATTTGCTTGAGAAAGGATTGTAAAATAAATTACTACAGTGAATAGTATAAATTGTTCACTTTGGCTCCATTTTTATCTTTTTATGTCACTTTCCTACTAATTCATATTATTTGCACATATAAACTAATACATTTTCTTACCCTTTTCTCCATATTTTCTTCGTTTTGTTTATCTGAGTTTTTTTTTCAATTTTACATTTCAAACCCAGCATTGAATTTTTATTTCAAATTTAAAAACAATGCTTTTTGATATACACATATTTATGTATGCTTTTTAACGTTTCTGGCTTCTTTTATTTTCTTTAAGAATTTGTTTTATTTATTTTTCTTCCCTATGGATCTGAGAATTGCTTATTAACAGCAAACTTTACTGACAGTTTCCAATTAGCTAGAATACCTTCCTTGTTTTAAACATCTGCAGAGCACAAGATACATGAAGTCAGCTTCTATTAAGGATTGTACAAGCCGGGGGGGGGGAGCGAGTGTGGAAAAATATTTAAAGGAAGCAAAAGTGAAAGCAACAGGGAGCAACTGAGAATTGGAGACTTTGATTCTATTTTAGGAATTAACTCTCAGCCTCTTTTCCAGAGTAAATCATAGCAGACATTTACTTCTTCATGATATTTTGATAGATTAAGGAATGTAGTTCTACTAATTAAGGAAATGTCCTTAATTTAGGAAATTTCTATTAATGAAGTTCTCCTCCTTGTCCTCCTGTCTGTCGTCAATAACACCTGATGCTATCGCATCCTGAGCACTTTGGAAAAGTTTTGCTGTGAACTCAGTCATTTTCAGCTTTCCTCCCTGTCGGGTGAGATTTCTAAGTAGTGTTAGACTAAGTCCATTTGATTTACAGCAGTAATCATTTATTGATAATGTATAATTTCTAATCTCCTCTTTATGAGTGCTAAATTAGATACATTTCTGTACAATAGTGACATTAGGGGAAAAAAGAAAAGTAAATACATGTGCACAAATTCCTTCTTAATTAGGTATATAATTTTCTGCCTTTACATAGTAAGAATTTCTGATTGGTGACAGGGATATAACTTTGAGTGACAGATCACATGTTTAGCATGTATCAAGACCTGAAGTTCAATTTCAGCACCAAAATGCATGTTTTTAAAAATATTACAACACAAAAACTGGAAATTAAAATTTTAAAAAGCTATGGTAATTTTACAAAACCTTCATTTTTATGCCTTCTTTGAGTTTCAACATATTGAAGTAGCTGTATAATTCATAATATTTTATGGATTTTATTTGGCTAAATGATCAGTTGGAATCTCACTACACATTATAAATATCACCAAAACCTTTACAAATTCTCAGTAATGTGTGGTATGACATTTCCCCAGCCATAAATTCTACAGTCTTCAGGCATTTATATTATCATTCAATTCCTTTTTTTGTATTTTAAATTTACTCAATGATGATCCAGTCAAATATTTTCTAGGATCTTACACATAAATAATAGTTATTTATGTTTTGAGGAAAAAAAATAAAAAAAAACAAGAGTCTCCAGCAATCAGTACCTTTATCAGTAAAGTGATAGTGCAGCAGCCTCGAGCTCCTGTATCCCTAAAGAAACATTAAAAGAGAAAAAGAATCTGATTTGCTGTAGCCAAGTGAATGTTGAATCAAGAAAAAAAAAACTGAAAAATAGTTCCTTAGTGACTTTTTTTTCTTTTTATAATGATGGGTTTCCAACTTAGGTTTTCACACATGACAGGAAAATTCTACCCCTTACTTATACTCCCAGCGTTTTACTGGACTGTCATCTACCACCTCACCAGGGCGGTGTCAGTTTACCGAAAGGCAAACTGAGTTCTCTGTGTGAGACACTGCTCCGAGGTTGTAGAGAGAGCAGAGCAGGCCTGATTAGCACATATTTGTGCATGTCAGTTCTGATGTGTCAAGAGACTATAGGAAAGAGATGATGTCTGTGTGTTTCTCTAACTCAGATCTCAGACTCAAAAAGAAGCATTTCTGGAAAGAACAGCAAATAAAGTAACAATGGCAACCATGTGGAACAAAAGTGGAAAATTACACTAGATCACTACAGCCAAGGGAAAGACAAACAATGAAACAAAATAAAGGAGCAAAGGAGCCAGCCCGAAACTGGGGGAAACTTCATTTTGAAACTAGTACATTTAAATGATATATTCACGTGTGTGTGTGTGTGTGTGTGTGTGTGTGTGTGTGTGTGTGTATGTGTGTGTGTGTATAGAAGTATTTAGCAGGTTGAAGGCAAGGTACATGCTCAGGAAGACCTAAGCAACTTCAACTTTCACCAGCATTAACTTCCAAGTTCAGTGTGAACCTGGCTGAAAAGGCAAGGGTTTCAGCAGAGGTTTAGCAGCAAAAACTAGAATTAAGTGTTTTTCTTCTCTTTGTCCAAATAATAATAATGATAATAATAATAATAATAATAATAACAACAACAATATACCTTCTATAGCTAGTAAAGGCCACCCCAATTTTACTGTAAAAGATCAACTCATAAGAAATTATTAGTGTTTCTACATATAGACAATAAATTTGAAAAGTCATAAAGCAACACCGGCAAAGATTTTTCTAAGAATAAAATAAGTAAGAATAAATTTAACTCAATAATGGTAAAAGAATTCAAAGTATTTGTGATAACAGAAATAAACTTTTGGTATTGTTCTCAACACAATCTGGATTATAATGTTTACAAAGCATACATTAAAACTTATTTATTATTATTATTTTTAATATTATATTATTAGTATAATAATAATCATACTATTACATTATAGTAATAATTATATCATTTATTATATTATAATAATTATACTATTATATTATAATAATATTATATTACATTATTAGTTTCAATATTATTTCAATACTAAAACTTACTTCAAAATTGTAGTAATTATAATATATATAATATATATAATATAATTGTAGTAATTATATAATATACATATATATAATATAATTGTAGTAATTATATTATTATTGTACCAACATAATGATGAACATCCTACTAAGGGAATACAGCGGAGAGGTAAAAAATGAACACATGTATCTACAACCAATTGATTTTTTGCAAGGGTTCCATTTTATTCAATAGAGGAAGAGAAGTTTCTTTAACAGATGGTGCAAAAATAGCTGGGTTTCCATGTGGCAATGAATAATGTGAATCCCTATCGTATGTCATGTAAAAAGATGAATCAACAGAGAAGAATGATCTAAATAAAAAAGCTAAAAAGACACAATTTTTGGTCAGGGAATTAGCTCAGTGGTTCCAGTGCCTGTCTTGTAAGTCCAAGAACCCAGGTTCAATTCCCCCAGAACAATACTGGGCGTGGAGGCTCATGCCTAGCAGCAATCAGAACTACATGTCACTGTGCTGGGTGAGGTAGCTCATGCCTATAATCCCAGCACTCAGGAGGCAGAGACAGTAGGATTGCTCTGATGTGAGTCTGAGGCTGAACTCAGGGCCAGCCTGAACTACAAAGTGAGAATCTGTCTCATTTAAAAAAAAAAAAAAATTTTAACAAGAAAATGTGAATAAATTGTCATGACCTTGGATTTATCAGTAGTATCAATGAATGCAGGAACAAATATAAGAAAATAGAAGACTGTATTTCATTATAAGAAAATATGCACCAAAAGACATCATCACAAAAATGAAGACTATACAGAATGATGGAAAATATTTTTCAAATCATATACATAATAAGCACTTCATATTCAAAATACGTTAATAATTTCTGTAAGTCTATAACAAAAAGATAAATGATTCCATTCAAAATGGACAAAGGATTCAAAGAGAAATTTTATGAATAATTAGTTACGTTGAGCATATGAGAAGACGCTTATAATTTGTCAGAAAAATATGGGACAGAACCAAAGCAACTTACAACTTTTCATTCACCAAATCATCTATGTAAACCAAACAGGAGAAAATAATTAATGCCAAAGATGTGACAAAATGAGACCATGTATACATGGTAAGAATATAAATAATATTGTGTATCTTAATTGCTATGGAAAATATTTTGTTGTCTTACCAAAAATAAAATTAAAACTGTCATATATCTCAGATATTCCACTCTTCAGTGTATACCCAAAGAACTGAAAACAGGGACTCAAACAGATACTTACAGACCTGTATTCATTCCAGCATTATTCACAAAGTCCAAAGGCCCAACTTGTCTATCAAAGAATTAACTGATGAACTGAACCTAAGACACTTCTTTTGTGTGGCCTTATGCTGTCCTGAAAATGCTAAACTCTGATATACATTAACATCAGTGAGCACTGAAATATTATGTTGAATAAAGTAAGCCATCCAAAACTACATGTAATCTACTTTTTATAGGAAATATCTGGAATGGGCAAATTTATAGAAACAGAAATGAGGGCAGAGAATTCTATGGGCTGTGGTTAATAAGAAATAATGAATTACTGTTTAATAGAAATAATAGGTTTGGAGTGATTAAAAATATTTGGGGGCCACAAAGCCTGGTGGTACATGTCATTAATCTCAGCACTGGAGAAGTTGAAAAAGGAAAATGATACATTTGCAGAAATATGAGGGTAGAGTCAGATCCTATATCAACAATAAAAAGAAAAAGTTTGAAAATCAGTCATGATGATTATTAGCTGAATTAATTAAGATAGTTAATCAATGCTACTTAGTGTGTATCAACGAATTATTTCCCCAAATTTTTGTCAAATTTCCCCAAAGAGATATTATGTAGAAGTAAATTTTAAATTGCTGTTAAATACATGTTTGCATTTACTAAAGTGATTTGTTGTAAAATATACAAAAGGGAAGAAAAAGATTGCTATATATATCATTTATCTTTGGATTCAGAATAATACTGGCCTGTTGGATCTTGAAAGTGTACCTTCGTGGGTAGCCATACTTACATTACTTATTTTATTCTTTCTGTTGATTATCTGTAAATTTCAATGTAGCTTTCCTAATAAGTATTTTGATGATATACATATAAAATATAACATTACGATAGTGCATATCAAGCCTAAAGATGCTAGAAATCATTGTTTCCTGAATTTCTGCTAAACGGTTTTCTTTAAATATTAAAATATCTAGAACAACAAACATACATTGACTTTCAAGGGAAAAAAAAAGTCTGTTACTATACTTAGGCATAAAATATTAGCAAAATAGATAATTTATTTAAACTACCTGAAGAATGTTAGCTGTTTTAAGTTTTTAATTGTCAATGCAAAGTCATACTACGACAATAGATCTATTCTCTCTCCCTGAATTATTTTGATAATCTTATAAATCTTCCATCAGTTTCACAAGTGTGAATGATTTTGCAACTGCAAGAAGAAAAGTGAGGTAAAATATAAAAGAACATAAAACTGAACTACAGCCAATGAATTTCTAATATACTTTGAGAAATAGCTAGACAATTTTAATGAAGGCTTTAATGTTGAGATTGTAACAAAAAAGTAAGGAAACAAATTTTATGTATATGGGGGGGGTGGTAGGGTGGGTAGGGCTATGGGAAAAAATGAGAATTAAGTTGTGTCTTATACTGGTACAAATCCCCATTATGGAGTGCAATCATGATGTGTATATTTAATGTAACAATAAAGATTTAAAAAAAAAAAAAAAAAAGCAAAGCAAATAGTTTGAAGTAAATACCTGTTGGTGAGGATTAGACCTCTAAGACAACCTAAGAGTGGTACAGAGATACTAGTATGCTCTTTTTCATGCAAATTCGGATACTTCTCTGCATAGCTCTTTCATTCCCACAAATAGCAGATGCTATCTGTGCGAGCTGAGCAGTTTAGCAACCTGCTGTGTCACAGATGCACAAATCCTAATACATGGAGAATATAATCTTGCCAAATACAGAGATTCACTGTTAATTGCATTTTTCCCCTTAGAACATACAATGTATTTTTACTTTTTGCAGCAGGACATTAAATGGCTATCTGTAGGCTATTATGTCAATTTATTTGTCATCTACATAATGATTAGAAACACAAAAATCTTTTTAAAAAGAATTCTCACAGATATGTTGAAAATCAGTATTTCACTAGAAAAGTCAGTGTTTTCTGGGTGAATTGTATCGTTGTACTTACACAGAAGGAATTTTTTGTTTTTGTTTTTGTTTTCAGTTTCTAAGAAAGATAAAAATCTTATATTGGTATGGGTATAATTTAGTTGTAATTCCAAATTAATGGTTGTAAAATTATAAAATCAGTGTTACAGTAAATGAATGTTTATCTCACTCCACCTTCTTAAATTAAAATAGCAATCAATAGCAGGAGCACAAAAATTATCATGCTATGAAAAGCACTAAAGAGTATCTGAGAGGTCATCATTATGTAAATATAACTGTTTAAAAATCCTTAAGCTATTTATTTATTTATTAGGGTTTTTTTTGTTTTGTTTTGTTTTGTTTTGTTTTGTTTTGAGACAGGGTCTCTCTTTGTGGTTCAGGCTGGCCCTGAGCTCAGCCTCAAACTCACATCACAGCAATCCTCCTGCCTCTGCCTCCCGAGTGCTGGGATTATAGGCGTGAGCCACCATGCCCATCACTGTGTTATATGGTACTGGTTGCTGCTAGGCGTGAGTCTCCACACCCAGTATAGTGTTTGGTTTCCAGGGATCGAACCGGGTCCTTCCACTTGCAAGACAGGCGCTGGAACCACTGAGCTAAATCCCCGGCCCCTTCTTAAGCTATTTAAATGTAAGTTTCAATGGCATAGCAGAATAGTTACAAAAGGTATTTTTTGACTTTATTTGAAGCAACCACAGAAATAATGGCAATATTCGAATTCCATTTACATTAGCTTAAATAGCATTTGTTCATTATCCTATAAATTAATTCTTTGAGTATTTCCAGAGTGCATTAAGCTATCTTTTGTTTCCATATTTCAATGAGTTTGAAATTTGTGCAGAGCCTTGACAACAGCATGTTACATTGCTATTGCTTAAGGGAATCTTTAGAAAGAATGTACTGTTTTACCAAAATATTTAAGATGTCATCATTTTTCTCAAGAATCTCTTTCAATTTCTTGTTACAAAAATCATTTTCTTTTGAACAACATATTGTATCATCACCCTTGGTGATATATTTTTAAAAACTTCTAACCAGTCTAACTCTGTGCTGCCTTCATTTGTCAAATACTTTCTTTGTGACCATAGTATTACTAAATTTATTGGCTTCATGAAATCGTGCAGTTTTTGCAGGATTGCAATTTCCCTTTGTATTATATTGCATTGCTTTTCTAGGAGTATACAACAGTAAAAAAACAATTAAAAATGGAAAATGATCACAAAGGATGGTGACCAGTAGTTGTAGTAGAGCAGTAACCAGATAAATCAGCACCATTCTTAACATATTATGCCAATTTTTGCTTTATAAACAATATTTAGACAAACTCATATATCTATCAATTTAATAGAACTTGCACATTGAATCTTGATTCTGTTAATGTACTTGCTTTTCTAAAAAGGTTAAAATTAAAAATTACATTTAAAACAATTTCAGTTGCCTTCCAATTGTTAGTGAGGCACATATGCTTATCAGGAAAATTTTTAAGTCTAGCAATCTGAATAGTTGAAACCCATTTACATTTTGCATATATGTACAATATTTCTGGAAACTAGTAAATGGTTATTTTGTTAAATATTGTCATAGATAATCATCATAGAGAATCAGACCGGGCTCTATCCTCAAAAGAGGCAATGCAACAGATGAAAACACAGTGCATTGGTGGATGGAGGTGCATCTGTTGAAGCCCGGGCTTTAAGATAAAGATGGAGTGACTAGGGCTACATGGGAACAAGCGATACATTGAAGCTTATACTCAATTGGTCCTAAAAAGTCTAGACATACATTGATTATGGACCACCTGATCCATCCTTTCCTAAAAAGGCCTTTTTTCTTCCATGTACATATGGTATGTGAAATCCTTCCCCATTGGATCAATATTGCCTAAAGGATTATACTGGTAATCTTGTTGGTTGCTTAGTTTTGACCCATAAATTCCTCACCTGAGGATTTCACTCTATAAAACTTCATCTGAGAAGTGGGCTCCTAGGCAATCCACATGCAGGCCCACCTGTCTTTCAAAAGCTCTATCTCTCCATACATCTTTCTTACTCTTTACCTCTATTGTTCCTTTAACTCATTCTTTGATTTTGGGGAATCTGAACTCTGTGTGTCTGACATCTAGCAGATTGAAAGCTACATTTATTTCCCCTCTGTCACTATCAGATATCAAGAACTGCTTACTAAATCACCAACTTGGCATACTTTTGTTTGAATGTTTCCTTTTGCCAGAAAATGCATCTTCACATTTATTCTAATTTGAAAGCTGTGTTTTTAAGTGAATTAATTTGCATCCTCTAGTTAAAAAATTATATACTTATATTAAGTAAGTCAATTTGTACTCCACAAAATAGCATTTTAAGTACATTCAAAAATGCAGGGGGGGTTTGGTTTTATTTTGTTTGTTTGTTTGTTTGTTTTTCTGTGTGCTGTCTTCCAGGCCAATGTTTTCTGTTCCCTTCCCTCATTCCTCAGCATATCTTTAGCACCACTGGTCCAAACCGTGGATTGAATGTGATTGTGCTCATCCAACTTCTATTGTGGTTTACAAAGCTAACAGTTCACTCTAAGTCATTTCTTATGGGAAGAAAGGGTTGAACTCTTTTTATGACAGTGCGCTCCAAGAATAAAGTCTCATTTTTCTGAAGTTCCTGTTTGTGGTGCAAAACTCTCTTTAATATGACTTATACTTCTTCTCATTTGTCTTACCACAAATCCTAATTGAGGAAATTGGTTTGTTTTTGAAGTGATATGTCTTCTCTTACTGTCATATTCATCTCTTTTTAATAGTTTCTGTCTACAAAACACTGTGGTATATATTATGCACAGAACCTTAAAATGTTTTTAAACCAAATGATAACCAATAAGGGGATAATATTTATATTTTATATAAAAATAATACAGGAAATATATTTCTAAAATGGTTTATCTTCATTCCAAAATGTAGCTCACAACTGTCTCATACTTTTGTATTCTTTAGCAATAGATTAGTTAAAATGGAATTTAAATATATCTTTCGGGGGAGAAACAGGAATACCATGGTGTATATTCTCTAAATTTAAATATAAATTGTTTTCTGGACTTTAATCTGAAAACTTATATAAATCAAATTATCATAAAGAGCAAGTAAAATATATAAAGATAATTGCAATCCTTTTATGTAATATATATATATATATGTAACCTTAGTAGAGTTACTTCATCATATTCAATATTAATTATGAAATATAATACTTGATATTTAAAATTTATATACTAAAAATCTGAAAATAAAAAATTGTTTTAAGTCATGCCAGTTATTTATAAACTAAGTAGAATCAAGTGAGAGACTTGCTTACCTTTCACAAGATGACCAAACTATCTGTGTATTACGGAACAAATTAGCTGTATCTAAATAGACATGCAGTTCAAAAAGGAATCAGAAAACCTATTCTAGAAATAAGCAATAGAATATTATAAATGTATCTATTTGCTCCTCAGAATCCTACCTTCAGAAGACTGAGCTAATTTTAAACTGCAAGGGAGAAGCAAACTAGCAAATTAAGTTCTAGACTCAGGAAAAGCATTATTCAAAACTGAAGGAAAAAAAACAAAACACAAACTCATCTTTAAAGGAATAAAATTACATATCATCGTGTGGTGTGGAACCACACAGAAACAAACAATGATCAAATCAGACTGGCAATAGGACTCTGACCCACAACCTCAACACCAACTAGTCCAGGAAGACGAACTACAATGTCTGACAGTTTACTGAGGTCTGTCAAATGTCAATTATCTACTAACTCCTCTATATTCAGATTTCAATTTTTTCTAACTGTACATTACATTGAAAAGTAAACTTATTTTCCAAGCTAATAATGGAATATTCTCCACATTTGCTCAGAGTTCCTCCAACTTCAGGTACAGCTCACCTAAAAAAATAAAAATAAAAATAAATAAATAGATCAAATTTCCTCTTTTCCCCATTACAAAGCTTTCCCACCTTTCTATTTGAAAATAGAAAACAGAGACTTTAAAATAGAAACTTTTAAATAGACTTTTAAATAGAAAAGAGACTTTAAAGTCTCTTCCAGCTACAAACAGGACTGGCTCATGTGCTGTAACAAGCTCTGAATAAGTGACGTCTGCTACTTCTCAACTGTATGTTTCTAATGTGTTTAAACAAAAGAAAAATAAATGAATTCAAATAATAAAAAACCATGAAGAGAAACTAGTAAAAATATAAGCAAATAAAATATAAGCAAATAAAATAATAATATTTTATTTTAAAATAAAATAAAATTGATGATAAAACAACAATTTGAATAATTGTATCAACTGATGAGGTGTCAGAAAATACATAACTAAAATACAAGTCAAAGATATACAGGGCATTATAAAGTCACTCAAAACTTTTATTTTCTTCTATTAGGGGAATGACATTTATATTTTGTCACATCAATTGTTTACTTGAGTAATTAAGGATTGGTTATAGGCACAAATTATAAAACATTTGAAGAATTAATAAAGAAAATAAATTTATGACTGAAAATACAATGTAGTACAAAATTGAAAAATTCTAGAAAAGGAGTAGGGTTTTATAATTATTTATAATTTTATTTTGTGTTTTCCTGATTATTTTTGCCATCTATTGATTTGATGCATCTAAATAACTTTTGACTTTGCTATTATGATAGAATTTTATTTTTCACATTCTGTGACCTACTGTTGGAGCTTCGTCATACTATTCATTGTCCATTAACAAAGAGATTTCATTTTAGCTGGACAGGAATAACCGAGAGAAAAAAATATGGCAATACATTTTATGGATTTGAATGTTGAGCTATATTCACTTTAAGCAAACCATACAAGTGATTTAAGTAACATGAATGGTAGACCGTTGAGTGTTCCTCATGGGATCATAATATATTCAGGGATTCAATATGATACAATCGCAGTGTTCTTTATATCATTCTAACTCTTTCCAAACTATCAGTATCAATGATTCCTAGACTTTATTCTCTACACAAATGAGGGAGGGAAAAATATGTCTCCAATATATTAAAATCTCAAACACTTTACAAGTAGAAATAAAAGTTTGGTTATTTTATTAAGTTATTGATTCTTCTTATACAAATTTTAAGTTATTGATATTTCAAATGTTTTGCCCAAGATAACCGTATTAACACATAATTAGTATTTTCTTTTTTTGTCCTTAAAATTATTTTAATACTCAAACTTATGAATTGAAAACTAGATACTTAAGCTTTCATTGTTATTTCTTATCTTTGGAGAAAATAAAATCTCAATATTTTATTTATAAAAATATTTTTACCATTTTGAAATTAAGTTATATACTTTCAAAATAACACAAATATTTATTACATTGATATTTAACATATTTTCTGTAGATCACTTTTAAGTGTTTAGCTTTTAAGCATAAAACAAATTGTTTAGAACATTGTGCCATTAGCTTCAAAGAAAAGCACCTTTAATTCATCATTTTGATAAAGAATTTAATCTAAAGAACTCAAACATATAAATCTTTTCATAATATAAAACTTTAACTATATGACTTTTTTTTTTTTTAATTATCTTTATTGGTACTTTTAAAGAAATTCAGATACATGAGTGGTCAAATTTATTTTCAGGAGTATAGACCTTTTTTAAGAAACAAATAATGTGTAAAAATTATTGCTTGTGAAAATAACATGACAGTGACCACAAATTGTATTATATTTGAAGACACTGACACCTGTATAATCCCAGCACTGGATAGACAGGAATGCTGAGTTCACAACCAGCCTGAACTACAAAGAGAGGCCCTGTCTCAAAAAGTTAAAATATGCTTCTACTATGTTAATAATCTTTCGGATGCTTGTTATTTTAATTTTGAAATATCCAGACTTGAGTCTTTTTGTTCCTTCATCTATCAAGTATCTGTTTATTTGTGCTTATGTGCCAGGGACATTCTACACAGTTATTAAAGGCTATGCCTTATTAACATGTCAAATCACTTTGAAAATATCTGAAGCAGAGCCAGAAATGTAGTGCAGGGATGTCGCACCTGCCTGACAAGTGTAAGATAATGAGTTTGATCCTTGGTACCAGAAAAACAACAGCAACAAGCAACCAATAAAACGTCATCAATTTAACTACTTCAAAAGATTAAAAAGATTAAATTATTAAATAAACTTCATCCATTTCACTAAATATGAGATATAAATATGTATATACTTTTATGGATTCTAATTATTTGTCATATAGGAATGTATTATTATATAAAATGAATGTACATAAAGCTCTTATTTATTTTCCACTTCTAGAAATGTAATAGAATGTCAGATTCACTGATAACTTTACAAATTCATGATTAACTTCTCTACATGAATTTCTAATGTTTTTACCAAAAAATGTGAAATTACTTAGATATAGAAAAAGGTATTTATTAGCTACACAATACTCTTGATTACTCTGCTTTTTAACTATAATTGTATCTCTATGATTCTGAGTTTTAAAACTTAACAGTTAAATAATAACAGAATTACTTATGTGAGTTGCTCCCTTTACTTTCTAGTGACACTATATATAATACAACAGTGTTAATAATGAGTAGTAAATATGTGAACGTTTTATATGTGCCAATTTCTTACTGCTTATTGGTCCCTCATTCTAACCTAGTTTTTTACATATTTTTACTAAGAAACCTTTTAGAACTCAGGAAAATATAATTACACTTTCCCTACAAATTACATCTTACTAGCTTAAGTTTTCTGTCAAATGCGACTTGATGAAAAGAAGTGGCAAAGAAGTATATTTCTCCTGTTAACTAGATGTACTGAACATGTACATCATAAACAATTTTAATGTGATATTCATGCCACACACACTTACAAGGCTCATGGCAAAGCCTGAGCTACAGAAAGTGTATGGGCCTGGACACAGTGAATATAATCACTGCTGAAAATTTCAGTGCTAACTTTCATGGTGCATCTACCTTCGTATTTAATAGTGAAAAAATAATCACAGCCACAACCATCAGGAAACATGACTTTATAATGACAGAACATCGGGAATAAGACATGAGCAAATAAACTCTAATTCTTTTTTTTTTTTTTAATTATCTTTATTGGTACATTAAATATACACATCATGATTGCACTCCATAATGGGGATTTGTACCAGTATAAGACACAACTTAATTCTCATTTTTTCCCATAGCCCCACCCACCGTACCACCCCCCCATATATATAAAATTTGTTTCCTTACTTTTTTGTTACAATCTCAATATTGTCCCCTTTCACCTTATTTTACATTGAGTATTTTCTATTTCACAATATATAACATACAATGCTAGGACTCATTTACATCTTCATTTTCTCATACCAGAGAAAAGATGCGATATGTATCTATCTGTGACCTATTTATTTCACTTATGCGGATATCCTCAAGGTATGTCCATTTAAGTAGAAATGATTCAAACTTATCATTTTTTATGGCAGAGTAGTACTCCATTCTGTAGAAGAACCACAGCTGTGGAGATCAGTTTGGAGAATCCTCAAAAAGCTAGGATTGATGGTCCCATTTGACCCGGCCATTGCCCTGCTAGGTATATACACAAAAGAATTAAAAGACTCTTATCACAGTGACATATGTGCACCCATGTTTATAGCAGCCCAGTTTGTGATTGCTACATCTTGGAAACAACCCAAGTGTTCATCAACTGGAGACTGGATAATAAACTCTAATTCTAATTTAAAATTTTTACTTTTAGGATGAGAAATATATGGTAATGACTATATAAATAACTCACCATGCACTGACCTTAATCAGTTATATTCTTTCTGTTAAATATTTTTATATTATATAATTCTCATTTTTTCCTATTCCCCTGCTCACTTTACAACCTCTGTCCTTTTGTACATAAGCTTGTTTCCTTTTTAAACCATTACATTTGTTCTTTCCCCTCATTGCTTATCCCTACCCTTTTCCTTTTCCTTTGAATATGTTTTCATTTCACAGTATCTATCATATATTTTAAAACTCATTTACATCTTCAATTTCTCATTCCAGAGAAAAGATACAGTATTTACACAACTCTGACCTTTTTATTTCCCTTATGAGTGTGTCCTCAAGGTACATATAGGGCTACCATCTAGAATATATAAAGAGCTTAAAAATCACCCTCCTCCCAAATTTAAAGACCCAATTCAAAAATGGGCAACTGAAATGGACACTTTTCAGAGGAAGTAGTAAAAGCAGCTAAGCAGCATATGAAGAAATGTTCAATATCACTGAGATATCAGTGAGAGATGCAGATGAAAACACTGAGATTTCATTTCACTCCACAAACAATGGCTCCGCTCTCAAAACTAACCAGCAATATTATAGCTCAGTGATTTCGGCGTCTGCCTTTCAAGCGCAAGGGCCCAGGTTTGATCCCCGGTAACCACATAACAATACTGGGCCTGGAGACTCACCCCAGCAGCAATCATTACCACATACCACAGTGACAGGCATGGTGGCTGACGCCTGTAATTCCAGCACTCGGGAGGCAGAGGCAGGAGGATTGCTGTGATGTGAGTTTGAGGCTGAGCTCAGGGCCAGCCTGAACCACAAAGCGAGACCCTGTCTCAAAAAACCTTAAAACAAAACAAAACAAAACAAACAAACAATAAAACAAAACCAGCAATAAATGCTGGAGAGGCTGCAAGGAGATGGGAGCACTTCTTTACTGTTGGTGGGAATGTAGACTTGCACAGCCGCTATGGAGATCAGCTTGGGGATTCCTCAAAAAACTAGAATTAGAGGACCCACTTGACCCTGATATTCCTCTGTTAGATATGTACACAAAAGTATTAAAAGATTCATATCACAGTGTCATATATACACCCATGTTTATCACAGCTCAGTTTGTGATAGCTAAATCTTAGAAACAACATAAATGTCCCTCAACTGGAGTCTGGATAAAGAAGATGTATTTTTTAATAAACTAGAATATCACTCTAACATAAAGAATGCCTATTATTTTTTAGTTTACTATTTTAGTTTTCTTCCTCAATTAAGAATGGCATACTTCATCTATGTTTTCACGAATGGTGAGAAAACTGTTCCTAGAACATCTTCACTAAGAACATTTCCTTCTTTTCTGCTACTATTTGTTGCTTTGATATGGATAAACCAACCAGGTGGCTTCTGTTGCAAAGAAATGACCACTCAAATTTGTTGTACATCAAGGAAAAAGAAATTTCTACTGCAAGAGATTCTAAGAAAAAGGCAAACTCAAGATATTGAGGGTATATGAGCTGATACAGTAGAAACTTAGGATGGTTATTAAGGATAAATGTAACAATCAGACTTAATTATTTTGTATTCATTTACTCTGAAGAAAGGCAAAAGACAAATCAAACACTGTGATAAAATAAGTTTTCCAAATACAATTAAAGTTTAAGAACAACATTGCTTTTCTCGAGATGGCAAAACAAAATGTCACCTATTTAAAAGAGCATATTTTTTGTTTTGCTTGTCAGTATAAGATACCTAAAATAAAGTTAGTAGTGGGGCAATGGTACTCAAAAATGTGTAGGCAAATACTTATTTGACTCGTCTTTTCTGAATATTTCTTAGAAATGTTTGGTATACTTTGTCTTGTGTATACACCATTCCACTCCGTTTCTCCCTTGTTACATGGTGTTCTGCTTTCTTTCTTTCTTCACATGCTCATTTTTATAAAGACTACAGGAGTCTCGGACCAAACATTCATCTGATTTAAGTATAATCACATTTTAAGTAATTATATTTACTATTTCTCCAAATAAGTTCAAAATCTGAGGCCCTGGGCGTTAAGACATCACTGTGGGTTCTGGAAAAAAAAATTCCAACTATAATACATAGACAAGACTTACATAATACAAGGAAGAATCACTTATGTCAAGCAGAAAACATGTAAATAATGATGTTAAAATGAGAATAGATAACTATATTAGCTTTCTGTTGCTCTGAAAAAATATTTTGATAATTGAAACGTAGTTTAGATATAGTTTCTCCTTTGACAGCTCACTTGTTCAGCCCAGCTGTTATTAAGCTCTCTCTTAAGGAAAGCTACTCACCTCATGGCACTCAGAAAGCAAAGAAAGTTCACATTTGTATGTCACAAAGTTCCTCCTCTGCATAGTTGGTACCTAGTCTCCTGCCAAAGACCTCTTCTAAATATTTCTGCAGAAAGTTTAAGGACTTCAAAATATATATTTTGGGATAGATTTTAGATCTGAGCCATACCAAAATATACAAACTAATAGTTAGACCGGGGCACAATATAAGGATGAACCAGGTGAGAAAACTACCTTAAGAAATTACTGGATTATCTGTGCAAGAGTGAAGACAAATTGAGAGTTTGTTGCTTGGAAGATTGAAGACAAGGATCCTTCTTTACAAACATAAATAGAAGGAAAACAAATTCTACTACCTACAATTTCTAGTGGTAAGGGCTTTAAAAGGCCTAATTAAAAGACTGCATTTAACTATCAACAATAAAATATACATATAGCAATTTAATATAACGTATTTGCAAAAAGTGATTATAATAATTATATAATTATGAAAATAATTTCTATCTTGTCTTATTACTCAAGAAATTGGGATACTAGAGCTTGGCTAATGAAATGTCTTGTGAGCTGCCAATATCAATTATCAGCTATAAAATTGTAAAAACTCTGCTCAATTTCAGATCTACCTTTTCAGAATCTTTATTGTAAGCAAATATTAAGATTCATTTGTACTTCCATGTTGGAAGATTGTTTTAAGGGTTTAATCCAATGAAATATAAAAAAATAACTTTTGCAATGCTGTAGATTTGGTATTTTCATTGCTAAATATTTTTCTTCATGTTTAAAAGGCGGGATTTGAATGGGTTTTCTCTGTGATATTTTTAAATATCTGTAAGTCTACATTTAAAATATTCTTCCATGCCCAGGACTTAACTCAGTGGTTCCAGTGCTGGCTTTTCAAGCACAAGGTCCCAGGTTTGATCCCCAGTAACCACATACAGCAATGCTGGGTGTGGAGATTCATGCCCACCAGCAATCAGTACCACATACCACAGTGCCAGATGTGGTGGCTCATGTCTATAATCCCAACACTGGGGAGGCAGAGATGGGAGGATCGCTGAGTTCAAAGCTGAAATCTGGACCAGATGAACAACAAAGTGAGATCCTGTCTCAAAAAAACCTAAAATAAATAAATAAAAATAAAATATTCTTCCAATTGTTCACATTTCTTTCAAATAAAAAAGTACAGTCAAAATCATGAAGCATTTACTTTCTATCTAGCAAAAATAATTCTTTGAATAGTGTTTGGAGCAAAGCTGTCTTTTATCTTTCATTTACTGAGTTAAGGAAAGACAAGTTTAGACATAACATTTTCACTGAACACAAAAGTGCCTGTATATAATCATGTACATTGAGGCATTCAGACTCTACTATCCACATATATGTAGAGTACATATTGATATAGATAGACAATATATATTCTATACTGATATGAGTATATATACAGACTACACATGTGTATATGTATAATACAGTGATATATAATATATATATGTATGCACATATATGTATTACAACAGTGTGAACTTATTCTAAGTAAAACTAAAATAGGTGCTCCATACTGTCATCTTTTTTATTTTTCATTATTTTATTTTTAATTGAAATCTTTATTGGTACATTACATATTCACATCATGATTGCATTCAACAGTGAGAATTTGTACCAATTCTGACACAACTTAAGGGCACTTGTTTTGTAGCAAGTTCAGTGTGTTTGTTTTAAAATTTAGGTTCCTAATCCACTTTGATTTTATTTTAGTACACAGTGAAAGATATAGGTCTAGCTTTAGACTTCGGTAGGTTAAAGTGTACAAATTGTGTGATTAGATGGTGGAGTTATGATAACAAAATGTATGGTGATGTAATTGTGGATTATTTTTCTTAACAGTGTCAATGATGAGAATATGAATCTTTAAGAAGACAATATGGACAGTGGGCATGGTGTTATAAGTAAAACAGCTCCCATAAAATGATCACAGGTAACTGATCAATACTCTGCATCCTTTATCAAATAATCTCCATTCTACTCCCACTTCTTGAGATTAACTTCTCTGGGTACCCGGTGAGTACCACCACATAGTGTTTACCTTTCTGTTCCTGGCTCTTTTCACCATCCCACAATGCAACCAGTGACAGGATTTATTCTTTTATGACTGAGTAGCATCCCATCATCAAAAATCCACATATACTGGCAAAGTAACAGACC
>PVIR01013144.1:0-42670 GCA_004026965.1 Petromus typicus | reverse complement strand
TTTTTTTCCCACTCTGTATGTTGTCTCTTCTCTCTGTTGGTAGTTTCTTTTGCTGTGCAGAAGCTTTTTCATGTGTTATGATCCCATTTGCCGCTTCTTGGTACAAGCTCCTGTGCAACTGGGATTTTATTCAGAAAGTCCTTGCCTATACCTATGACTTCAGAAGTTTTACCTATTTTATCTTCCACCAGATTGCTTCTGTTTTAGCATTTATGTCCTTGATTCATTTTTAATTTAGTACTAGAGTCAATCCTCTGCATGTGGATAGCCAGTTTGCCCAACATCATTTACTAAAGAGGCTGTCTTTCCCCAGCATATGTTTTTGGTCCCTCTGTCAAAGATCAAATAGTTGTACATTCTTAGGGGTTGTTTCTGCATCCTTTATTTTTTAAAAACTAAAACATAAAACTTATAAAAAGATAGAAAAAACCTTTGCATAACATCAGGTTGGGCAAATATATCTTAGGCATGATACCAAATGCATAACACATAAAAATACCATTGAAACTCTTACATTTGTTATACTAGTAAAAGAAGCCAGACAAAAGGTCACATATCATAGGTTTCATTTATATGAACTGTCTCAAAAAGGCAAATTTATAGACGGCAAAAGGAATACTTACTGGTTATCAGCCCTAGAAGCAAAAGTTGAGAAAGGATCATACAGGGTAGGCACGAGTCATCTTTTTCAGGTAATTAAAATGTCCCCAAACGGGGCTGTGGTAATGTTGGCACAACTGTAAATTTACTAAAAATTGAATTTTACACTCAAAACAGGTAAATTTTATATATGCATTAGACCTCAATAACATAATTTTTAAATGCTACATGGATTTAAACTGTTTTTATCTTCTAAATACTTTTCCTTTAATCTCTGCTATTTAAAAATGACAAAACTTTTTTTTTGACAAAACTTTTTTCTAATCATTGCTACTTTTCAACCAATAATGTAACTTTCAGATGATTTTTAACAGTTTGTGAAAGGTAATTCTCATGAGCCTGATGTCTTTTCTTTAATAATCAAGATAATACTTGATAATGAGTTTCCTTCACTCCTCAATAATTCAGTGCACTGATGTAATCAGGAAAAATGAATGACTGCATGACTCAGCCTTTATACTGCTTTACAAAGCTGTAATGATCCTAAAGCCCTTAAATCTGCTAAAGAAATAAAAATATCACCTGCCAAAATCATAAACTATATATTCTCTGGCATATACAGTGTAAATCATTGTCCAATTTTGGTATGATGGATTTTTAATCTTTTTTGCCTTCCTTTACATAGAAAAAAGAATTTATATTGACTTTCACTAGATGTGGGTTTTTTTCTCCTCAGGAAAGTCCCAAATACAGTACCAATCTCTTTCCTTAGATCTCAAGAATTCTCAAGATTTCTTCCAACTCATCTATCTCCTAATACATATAATCTAGACAAATATCTTTCATTTTTTCTCCATGGTTATAAATTGACCCTTTGAAAAAAGAAATCATGGAAGACTCACATGTATATTTTTCCTGTGGATCAAATATAGTCTCAGTTACTTTCTTCCCTCCATTTATTGGTCCATTCTAAGATGAAATCCAATGGAGTTCAGAAGTACCTGCCTTGGGCTATATTTAATTTACAAGGGACCTAATGGTGGGTCATGTTCCAGTATTGTCCCCAACCAATCGTTTCAGAGAAATAAATTCCCTCAATTTGTGATTTACAGAATGAGCCTTAAAATTCCATATAGACATAAATGTTTATACATAGAAAATATTTTTAACATAAAGATTTAATCTAGCATCAGTCATAGGCTCGTTTCATTGCAACTACCTTTTCCCCCCAAAGATGTTAAAATTGTAGGAAAATGTAGTTACAACTACATATTCATTACATTCATTAAAGTATATGTCAGGTGCTTGCTTCAACCACAATATTCCAAAATTGGAACGGTGCACAGATCAGCATGGCCCCTGTGCCAGGATGACACAAATTCAGAGAGAGTTTCATGTTTTTAGACACGGTAATTATCAGTGATAGTATCTCAATCTACTTACTTGTGTGCCTGTGAAGATGGGTGTTTGTTGTTATTAAGCAGACATGTACATTTTGTAATTTTAAAACTATTAAACAATAAAATTTAAAACAATAAAAATATTTTTAAAGGAAAAGAAATACACAAGTCTACATGGTAAATTCAAGGCCAGTCTGAACTATACAGTGAGACCTGTCTCAACCTGCAACGACCCCCACCAAGAAAAAGCACACTGGGGAAGAAAGTCCAGCGTCGTGAGGTATGTCACCATACTGAGTGAATGAGAATCCATTGAGAAATCACACTGAAGTTTAAGATGATAAAACAATATAATATTTATTAAACACTTATGATGCGCCAAGTACAATTAAAGACTTTCCATGTAATAATTTATCTGGGAGGAATGTACTATTGCAATTCTCATTTTTATACATGACAAAATTGAGGCACAGAAAGATTAGGTAAACTGCTTATGGATCCACTGATACAAGTAGAAGTTATAAAGCCAGGTTCTGGAAATCAATAAATAATAAAGAAGAAAAAACTCTGACTGACCCTTGAGCACACTTCCTGTACGAGCAGATAATGGGTATCTTATCTGTCTCTTCTCTCATTAATCCTCAGTCTATTTTTCACAGTCTAGCTCAAACACTGCCTTCTCCAGAAGACTTTTCTTTATCCTCCCAACTGCACATAATCGCTTTCTAAACCTCAGGGAACTTTATCTGTATCGATCTTATGTCATAATATTTTGCCCTGGCATTGCAGATCTTATGTGTAGCATCCTCTTCCCTCTTTTTTTCTCTTTCATCTGACCCACTTGCTGTTCTCAGAACGGTGCCCGGCATGTAATGACACTAAGTCTCTGGAGTCTTATCCATTGCAGGGCATTGTGCTAAACATTTTAAAGGAATTATATCGCCAAAGCCTTGCCACACCCAATTTAATAGCTATTTTCAGACATTACTGTGAGATAAAATACTAGATGCACCTTAAGTTCAGTAAACAAGACAGGTACGATTTTTGCCCTCAAGAAGCTGACCGTACTTTGACAGTATACTGGCCCAGATAAAATGAGGAGGAAAAGAAGACCTCAAAAAAGTAATCTGTATACCCATAACCACACAGTAAGTAAGAAAGTGGCAGAATTAGAAGTCAAACCAGCTGTCCAGACTGGTTTGCAGGTCCAGGGCCCTACGCACATAACCACTATGTTCTAAGGTAGACACCTGACAAAACCCTTAAGGAAAGAAAATTTCTGAATACTTCTGAAATGAGGGATCACCTCAAGGATCATTAAGAGTTCACTTCTTTTTCAGGGAAAGCAGAAAATGCATCTAAGTAGACAGAGGTTGTAGTAGGACCTGATACTTGGCTGCTAACTTAGCACTGGTCATCCAGTTCACTTTTGACTAGCTCTTTCTTTTAAAGGCCCCGCCCACTGCGCAGCGTCCCTTAACAGGCCTGTTGGGCATCAGGTTTTGCTAGGTGGTGTATAGCCAGGACACCGGCCCTGACACCTGGTGCTCTCCTTCCAGACAGTGAAGTAAACGATCACCAAAGTTCCTTACTTTAACCTGGGGTGGTTATTCTACAAGTGTGCGCCACCATGCACGGCTATCCTCACACTCTTGGTAAAACCTGACTTGATATCTGATGCACCAAGTTAGACGGTGAAGACCTCTGACAGCCAGAACTGGGTCCAGAAGGCCTTAACTTGAGAGTCTTCCTCAACCACGCACTCTGCAAAATTTCAGCCGTGATCAACCGGAACGCAGAAGGCGTGACTGGCGCGGGCCGCCCCGCCCCTCTCCGCCAACCGCCAATGGATTGCTGCGCCAGCGTCTCGCGCTCCAGACTCTCCTCCCTCCCAAGGGCACTGGGCGCATGCGCCTCGCGAATCGGGCGGGTGAGGGTTTCCCCACCGAAGGGAGGGAGGGGAGGCGGAAATGGAGGGAGTAGATGACTCCGGCCTCAGCCCTGGCCGGGCGCCCGCTGGAGTGCGCGTTCGGGCGGAAGGAGAGAGTTGGTTGCCGGGGAGGTCGAGGCCGGGGCTGGCCGGCTGACCCGGCCGGGTTTCTATGTGTGTTCCCGCCCAGGGAAACATGGAGAGCTGTTTGGCAGCAGCGGCGCTGAACGGAATGGACCTACGCTCCCTGCAGCGCTCGGCCAGGCTGGGTCGAGAAGTGCTGGAGCGGGCCAGGCGGAGGGCGGTGGACTGGCATTTACAGGAGCGCCCCCCGGGCGGCGTGGGGGCCCTTCCCGGGGAGGGGCCCTACAGAGAAGCAAGGCGGGCAGCCGACCCCTGGCGCTTTCCTGCGGTGGAGGTGAGGGCCCCGTGCTGCGACCGGAGGGTGCGCGCCGCAGACGGCGGGACGACTAATGGAAGATCCTTTAAAAACTGTATTCTTGACAGGTTCTTGTTGAGCATCTGTGGAATGAGAGTGCTTGGTCCTGGCGGTTACCTTTTTTTGTTAAAAAGTCCTTACACGGTACCCCTTGATGTGAGAGGGAACTAACGAACCTATTTGTTAGGTCCTGGATATAGTCATGTATATCTTACTGAGTTGGAATTCTTTCTCAGTAAGAATCTCACTAGCGGATTTGCGCGGGCCTTTACAAAAGTGGAAAGAATATTTTCAAAATTCTCATGCTCCAACAAATAGGGAATCCCGAGTCTCACGTGTGACTTGCCATTTATTCAAATAGAGAGAAGAAAGACACCTGACCCTTAATGCGTCCTTCAGAATAATGGCAGAATTCATGGACTACACTTCCAATGAGTGTGGGGTAAGTTGGTGTGAGCCAAAGTTGTGACCAGCCCCTAACTGCCTTCCAGTTGGTGCACGACCTTTCTGGGTTTTAGGGATACTTAGGATACTCCTGTATCCCTGCTCTGAAGATCTTCAATGGGCAGATTGTAACCAGCAGTTAAACCTGGTGGAAAATCCAAATCAGAATTAATTTAACAAATATTTATTGAATTCCTAACTCTACGTATTGTTGAAGTTATTGTAGTGAATGAGCCAGAAAATGTCTCTACCCTCATTGAGTCTATTGAGGGAAAATAGCATATTGAAAGAAAATCTTAGCATTGGATCCTAAGCTCGAATGTTGTTTAAGTCCCTGATGAGGTAGGTAAATGCCTCTCAGTTGGTCTATGAGTTGGTGACAAAGATCTTTATGTACAAAAGATTCAGTTCTTTGGGTGGGTGTATTGGTTAATGGCAGGACCAGCTTCAGGTAGCCAAACCCATATTTTGCCCTTTACAGGCTATAAGGCCTTCTGCCAGTTAGCATCTTCCAGCAAAGGTGACCAGACCCCTGAGAAGCTGGGGAAAAGATTTAAGATGTGAAGTTAGTGCTGTATTTTCTCTTCCCTTCATAAAATTAAAACTTCCAAAATCCTTTCCAGTCTCGATAGCCTATTTTGGTTTTTGTTTGTTTGTTTTTTGTTTTTTTTCCGGCCTCCACTAAACACAGTGATTTCCACCAGCAAATTATCATTACATCTAGCCTGTGGGATTTAAGTAAGGTATTTTTGGCACCTTTCTTTGATTTCATAGTACTTAGCTACTACTACCACTAAGCTACATCCTAGCTATTTTTATTTCTTATTTTGAGATAGGGTCTCTCCAAGTTGCCCAGACAGGATGTGAGCTTGCCAGCCTCCGGTGTCAGCCTCCCTCACTGGTACTCTTGTAGGCATGCACCACCCTGCCTGCCTGGTGTGTTCATTGAAATGAGTGAATGAAGGTTTTAAAGTCTCCCTTCTAAAATCCATTTTGAGGGAATGTTAAAGGTTGGACCAGCCAACCCTGAAGGAAATATTCATGGAAGGTGCTCTGTATCTTCTCCGAGTCGCACAGAATGATCTCTCAGCCTTAATATTTTGAGTCCTTTATGCCTTAAGTACTGGTCAATAAGAGAGACAGAAGAGAATCCCTTGTCTCTGTCCTGCTTTGGGGTTTTATTTGTTAAGACCCCACAAAACTTTTTTTTTTTTCTGGCGCTAGGGATCAAACCTAGGACCTTGCACTTCTCAGCCAGGCTCAGTGCTACTGAGCTATATCCCTGGCCCCCCAAAATTGAATCTTAATCTTTTTACATCTTTTACAAAAATTCCAGTGATTCCAAGAATGGGGTTCTGACCAGTGAGATATGGATCAGAGAATATTTTTATGTTCTTATTTGTAGCAAGGTGGTTGTACAAAAATCTGTTAACTTCAGCTCTCCTGGAAAGTAATTAAACACTTGGTTCATGATTCAGTAAAAACAACATTTGTCCTAGGCTTTAGATTTTGCAGATTGGTGTTCTTAGCGTTGTTTTTCAGTTCATGCTTCAGGTCCAGTTGGTTACAGAATGGAGCTTCAAAACCCCTGGACTTCTGTAGATTTAGTAAACTGGGTTTGCCTCTACGATTTTGAAGCAGCCTCTAAAATGTATCATTAGATCCATGACCTCAAGTGCCTTCTGTCAACTTCTAGCTCTTCTAGTAACATGCTTTACACAGTGTCCCTGCAGCATGTTCAGAACAAGCAGCCTTGCGATGCCTTCATCATTAGTCATAATCAAGGGCAAATCTTAGGTTAACTTCAAGGTCAAGGAAGGAAACAGATGAGAAAAATGTAAGCACTTTCCAACCCTTTGGATTATGAAGCTGGAGACCTCTTCTTCCGCGCCCTTGTATAGGAGCCCTGGGGAGAAGGACTGTGGAGCTCTTGGGTTTCCCTTACGTTTCCTGCCCTATCTCAGAGGCATCCCTGTCTTCCTGTGTCCTTATCTAAGACATGGGAGTGTTCATTGGAATTTGTTAGGGGAAGAAATGAAAGGGCATGTGGACTGGTACCTGGCATTGCAGCAAAGATGATAAAAACTCGTTTAACCTGGGAGAGAGAACAATGCTCCTGCCTGCCCACCTTAAACCGGCCAGAGCTCTTGCCCAGCAGAGGCAGCAGATGGCAGCAAAGTTATACCAAATGTAGTTTTTCTCCCTGCAGAGCTGTCTGGTTCTGAACTGAAGGATAGATTATTTACCTCCACTCCCTTCCTTCCCTCTGTAATCATACCTGGCCAATTTACCAGAGAGGTATTTTGTTTTTGAAAATTGAACCAGATTAGTTACCCCCTATCTTTCACATTTCTTCTCTAGAAATACTATTCATCGGCGCCAGAGGAAGGAGGGGCATCCCATGTCTATCGGTATCACAGAGGGAAGTCTCGGCAGCGAGTGTGCTCCGACACAGGCTATGGTCAGGTATGTGTCTTCCACCATCCTGCAGCCTCTCAAGGGTAAGCCCTTCTCCTTGGGAGCTGCTGCCCGACTCTGTCTCCAAGTCTGTGTGACTCAGCAGGACAGTGTCATCAGAAATGTATGATTTCCCAGTCTGCGAGAGTTCACGACAAGTATGAAGCACAGGTCTGGCCAAACTATGAGATTGATTTCACTTCACCGTAGGGTCTGTGGATGAGCTTGGGATTCTGGGCTGTGGGATACTTAAGCAAGCTTAGAAGAGCTTCAACATATCCTTTTCTATATGGAGCATAAGAAGGAGATTTTTAATAATTATATATCTTACTAGATAATGCCCTCATGCATTTGATAATTTTTCAAAAGGAAATGCAAAAAGGGGCAACTGTTTTAACAAAATGCTGATTCTATAACTAACAGTGCTAGGCTTCTTACTGCTTTTTGCTATGTATCGTGAGAAAGCTGAAGGTTCTACTCACTGAACAGTAGTTGGTGGCCGTTGTGGGTTTTGGGAGTTTGTTGGTTGTTTTGTTTTGCCTTTACTACTAAGGATTGCACTCAGGACCTTGTATGTGCTAGGCAGACACTCTGCCACTAAGCTAGTTCTCCAGCCCTTTTTATTTGTTGAGACAAGGTCTCACTGAGTTGGCCAGACTCACCTCAAACTGGAAATCCCCCTGGCTGAGCCTTCTGAATACCTGACTCTGTAAGCCTGTATCACCACCATGCCCAGAGCACTGAGTAGACATTTTTTATGTTTTTGCTTTTCTTAAATTTGCCTAACTGTACTCAAAGATAGCCAACTAAAGTCCAGAGTTTAATCCCTAAGTGGGACTCCTGACCTAATGGGCTATCTTGGGGTGATAGAACAAAGGAGTTTGTGAAAAGTGGGAGTGGTGAGTGCCCTGATGCACATGGAGAGCCACCCTCCTGGGTGCCCTTTTCCAGCCTCGCCCGAGCTCTCTCGGAAGTGCACCTGACCTCCAGAGGTTACATGTGGGGAAGAGTTGTTCCTCTCTCTCCCCATAAAATGTAAAACAGTGTCTCTTAGAGAACTGGCTTGGCCAATCACCATTCCCTTCCATTACTCCCCACCCCAGGAGAAGACAGAAGAGAATTTTCCAGGAGCTTGTTAAGTATTGTCACTTTTGTACTTTAATCTTCCCTAAACCCAGCTGTCCACAGAATAGACTGAAAAACCAAGGCTCAGCAGTTAGACCCTCTTGGTAAATAGCAAGAAATAGAAGTGAAACTCAGGCCTGTCTGACAGTGAAGCCCATGTAAAGATAAGAAGTAATCATGATAAACATCTGACTGAAATACTTCACAGAATTCACTAAAAAGGGCATTAAGAAGGTAGGCAGCAACTTAGAAAAAGTATACAGAACAATTCTTATAAGCAGGAGAAAGTTTCTCTTTCTAATCCAGAATACAGAGTTCGGGCATTAATGTTTCTGCTTGTCTTTTCAGACAGTAGACAGACAGAAGACCTCCCTGGACCCAGGAAGCATCTACCAAATGTCAGAGCCCGACTCCGAGGCGTCGCAACCCGTGAGTGTGGGACTGTGCATGTGCCAGGCTCACCCCCTGGCAATTCTGTGAGCCAGCTGACCTGTTCATTATAGGACTGTTTGAACTGGATCTGCGTTATTCTTAAGTTCTTACAACTTGAGGAAAGTGCGCAAAATTTTGGTTAAGTGGAAAATGCTATTTTCTTGTTATCCTTTTTTCAATGAAAGTTTCAGCTGTGCTGTTTGTGCCTGAACTCATAGTTGTGGTTGGAAGGAATGTGAAGTATTCATAGCTCAGTTCCGAAGGCTCAGCTGGGCGGGCTCTGGTCCTGCTGAAATTCCACCATCTGTTCCCGCAGCAGGAGGGCCTGACCCTCCTCCTTGGAAAGTCCATCCATTGCTGAAATTCTGAAACATATGCATTTGGTGAGATAGCATGTTCGAAAACACTGTAAGGTACTGGTTGCCATGTTTCATAAATGTTCCTCTGTAAAACATGTAATGATGAATTTTTCGTTTTTAAGACGAAGTACTCATTAGTTTATGAAACGAATCTTTTGGAACTGAAATTCTGAGAAGAGGAACATGAGCATGTTACTACAACAGAGTCCTTATTTCTGTGTTTTTGTACACAGTTTGCATCTGGCGAGGATCTTGTGCAGCTGGATTATACTGGAGTTAGTAGCCACTTAGAATGCTCAGTTTCTAGTACAAACAGAAATTGTAGGCTTAGACATCCGCATCGGTGCTCACTGTGGGGAATGCTGGTCTTCCTGGGGCTCCAGTCTTAGCAGCTTGTTGCCTTGTAGGCAGACAATTGGAGCAACCTTGGCTGCTGGGATTTATTTCACAGCTCTGTTTTGTTAAACATACTTTTGTTTATTTATACAGTTAACCAATAAATAGTTGTGGCATTGTCTTAGTTAAATCGATTGTGTGATAATAAATCTCCAAGTTTGTAGTAACTACTAGTAGGTGTGAAAAGATATAAAGCAGTTTTTGAAAAAAGAAAAATATTTGGTTTCAAATCTACCAAAGGCAAGGCAAGGAGGGAGCCGAGTATAAATATTATCCCCTATTCCTTCTGGTGCATTTTGCGAGGTAGTAGTTCTGTTTTTTTCCCACGTGTGGCATTACATGTGGCACCTTTTGCCTGGGGTCTTGATGAGCACTGAGCAGGCATGTGACACCATCCCTGCTGTCACGTGGCTCTTACCCCTCTGCTTTCTTTCTTTGCCCTTCGCCAGGTGAATTGAGACCCATCCTGTACCTGCCACATCTGCCTTGGAGGATGGTTTCTTCCCAGTTCAGCTCTAAACACAAATCCTTCCATTAACTCCAGCTGCTAGTACTTTGCACATGGACAGCTAGTCTACCATGAGAGGGATTTTGCCAGCCAGCTGATGGCTGCTCCAGGAGCATCCACTCCTGTTGCCCTCAGCTTCAGGAGAAAAGAAAGGCTTCATCTTCCCACTAATGAATCAGCAAAGCATGGTTAGAGAGAAAGATTCTCATTTTTCTGAGGGACCTGGCTGTTACGGTCAGTCTCTGCTCACAAGGGCCACTGTCCACTTCTGATTTCTAAAACAATGACCATTAGTCTTTCCTTCTGCCTAATTCTTACCCCAGTTACACTCTTCTCATAATCCTTCATGTTCTTGTAATACATTAGCATTTACAGAGTGTTTTCATATGCTTGTATGTGAGGTAGCTGTTATCACAGCTTTAGAAATAAGGAAATAAACATAATGAAGGCTGAGATTTACCTTATGTGTTTGACCAAGCTGGGCCTCGAAAGCGGGGCTCTTCTCCCACACGTGCACTACATCCCGTCATCTATTTGGCACGGAAAGGTAGTCTAGCAGGGGTGCCACGATGTGCTTAAGAGATAAAGTCTCTAAACTGCTATCTTTCCCTCTTCCTTCCAGGCTGAGAACACCTCCAAGGACCTCTATATAGAAGTATATCCCGGGACCTATTCTGTCACCGTGGGCTCAAACGCCTTGACCAAGAAGACTCACGTGGTAGCAGTTGACTCAGGACAAAGTGTGGACTTGGTCTTCCCTGTGTGATGTTGGCTGCTACTATCACCATACCACTTTTTAAGTAGCAAGAAGAATAAAGTCACCATATGATTTTCATAATAATTCTGCATCAGTCCTGTTTCCAGTGCTGACCATAGCCAGCCGGGGAGCTGCTGTCTCCCAGTGCCCATGTTAACCTCAGAGGATAGAAGTCCCTGTCTCATTTGCCTGTAAGTAACAATGTGATGATAAAGTCTGAGAAGTTTTTATTGCTTGCTTTCTAAGGTTAATTATGATAATAAAGGGAAAGATTTGGAAACAAAGAATTCGTTTTTATTGGTATTAAAAAGAGATGAAGTACAGCCTCCCCATGTACAACTGTAGGCTTTATGAAAGCACAGCTGAAAGCCCGTGGACACATTTGCCCACAGCTTGCCAACCACACACTGGCTCCCGTGGAAGAGCTGTCAGGAGTCTTCCCAGGCCTTTGGCAACAGGGCCGCCAGCTCCGGCAGCCGCCTCACTGCTGCTCATGTGCAGGGAGCTCAGAAAGGGGTGAAAGTAGAGGTGCTTATTTGATTCTCACCTCTGATGTGTGCACTACTTCTGTGTTAAAGGCCACAGCAGCTGCTCTGTGTAACCTCCCTCAAATATTTACTATCATTATCCTTTCATTCCCTGTGAGGAGAAGAAAAAAATTCCCACAAGTCTGTGCTAACTGTAGTTTTAAGAATCAGAAATCACTGACTTTTAAGTCACTGATATGTCTCAGAATTTCTTAAGCTGCCACACCTCAAGTATTGTTGCGTCTCCTGCTGTAGTTGTCTGGCGAATGATCCCATTTTGAACATAGCAAGTCTTAGAGAAAATGTTTTATGTGATGAAAACAAAGTTACATAGAGTGACATACACACTCCCATGAATAGAGGGTCTCCTGAAACAGATGCATATCCAGCACCGTGAGGCAAAGGTCATTTAAACAGGGACTGCTATACCCTTCAGAACCCTCTGCTGAACTTACATGGGGCCTCTGCGCTTTGCTAAATGTGAAGCCGTGGGGATGTGCAAGTTTCTGGGGAAGGGTGGCCCCCAGGAGGCCCAAGGAGTCCCCTTCTCAACCTTACCTAGACCTTGGGGCTTTTCCTGTTGGGCCAACTCTTGTCCTGCTGATGGATTATGCTACTTGGACCCAGTTTTCTGTACTCAGCTCCCGCTCGTGGGGTCTGCAGTGGCTTCGCGGTTGCCCTCAGGGCCAGCTGCTTGGTAGTCCCCACTACTGCAGTTTGTACTTCCTCTTGTTTGCTGTCATCTTGCTGGATGTTGTGACATTTCATTCCTAAACCCAAAATCAATTAGTCACTTCGGACGTGCCACCATTTTGATGGAATTTATCTTGAGGACAAGTAGAATCATACTAGGGATCACTGATCTCTTAAGTATCTCTAAACTCCTAGCTTTGCTCTCAGTTTTTAAAGAGAAACAAGATTTATTAATCTTCTCTGGCCATTGTGTACTTTGGGAAATA
The DNA here is from genome assembly GCA_004026965.1 of Petromus typicus. NCBI lineage: Eukaryota > Metazoa > Chordata > Mammalia > Rodentia > Petromuridae > Petromus > Petromus typicus. The sequence continues at coordinate 30,337 of PVIR01013144.1, read as the reverse complement.
TTATTAACTTATATCCACATTTAGCTCTTGAGGAACAACCAGCTGCCACCAGTCAAAGGGGCGTCTACTTCATAGTGGTATCAGAAACATCTAATAGTGATCACAGTGAGATAGTACCCAATTGAAAAACAAGTTTTAAGATATTGAAGCAGAATAGGCTGGACATGGGGGTGCATACCTGTAACCCCAGCACTCTGGGAGGCTGAGGCAAGAGGAGTATAAATTCAGTAACGTGATGAAACTGTCTCAGAGAAAAAAGAAAAGAAAATAGGACTTCTGAGGAATAGAGGAACAGTCTTAAGAAGGGGTACACTGGGCATGGTAGGAATACCTGTAATCGTAGTACTTGGGAGGCTGAGACAGGATTGTCACTGTGAATTTGAAGCCATCTTGCACTACATAGAAAGATCCTGACTCAATAAATAAAAATGAAATGGAAGGAATACCTTAAATTTGCTTGAAGACTACATATTTGAATCCCGTTTCCATCACAAGGTGGGTAAGAAAGGACTGTAAAGGCCAGCAACCCACAGTGTCGCCTCCCTGGCAGTAAGATCAGTGACTTCTTACCACCTGTCCCTGAAAGAAACTAGAAGTGTGGGGGCAAAAGGACCCCTACACGAGCCTCCTGAAGAGGCAGAATTCAAGACTATCAAGCATCAGTACTCAACAGAACTGGCATGTAGTAGTGATTAAATACCAGTCATGTTGAGGGAAACAGAGCAGCACATTCCCTTAAAAGGCTGGGAAATTGAGAAGGAACACAAAAGCGATCACCTGCCGCCGTTCCCATCCTTGGTCCACGTGGCCTTATGTGCTTCCATCTCTGCTGTGACAGGCCATACTGCGTCTCCACCGAGGACTGGGGATGGTCTGGGCCCACCCAGGGATGTCTATGGGTCAGCCTGGGGAGTTAGGCTTTCCCTAGCGTGCGGCAAAAGATCCCACTGTCTTTCTCTTTGAATCATGAGAATTTATTGAGAGAAATCTTAGGAATGGATCTATTTAAATACAGTGCTGGGAAAGTCACCTAATGTGAGTCTACGTGGCTATGGGTAGTGGAGATGAGAGTCGTGTATGTTTAGGACTGGGGATAATTTGTTTGGACCCAGCTGGGTTTAGAGCCACTTTAGAGGTGGGTGTGGAAGAAGCTGCAACAGTGGCAGCTGCACGCGTTTGACCACCGTGGCCCCTAGATACCCGTTGTTCCTCCTTGTCAGTGTGTGAGTGATGCTGTCTGAGTTGCTCCCACAGACTCCAATCTCTTGGACCTGGTACAACTTTTCTATTTCTAGGATGTATTGAAGCAGGAAGTCATGAAAACCATGGAAAAGTAGCATGAAAAATAGATTTGCTGTCATCCCTGCACTTAGGAGGCTGAGGCAGGAAGATTGCCAGGAATTCAAGGCCAGCCTGAATGAGCAAGACCCTGTCTCAAAAATTTAAAAAACAAGATTTGGACACAGTTCTCTTTAGATCCTCACTCACTGGGAAGGCAGATCTCAGAAACTTTCTAAATAGCCACTGCCAAGCCACATGACTGTGAGATCAGAGGGATCCATTTCACAAAACTCCAGCATCTTCCCCCACCCCCACTTTTTATTTTCAACACAAAATTTCCTTTTGGAGAGAGGCACTCAACTGGCCCTACCCAAAGTCTTGTCCTCTTAATGTTTCACAGTCAGAGACTGGGAAAAGATCTCATCTTGGAAGGTAGAGAAACCCTGCAACCCTCATGGGAAGTACAGCAGCAGCAGACTTGTGTCCACCCCACTTGTGCCACGGTCTAGAAGGCCACAGAAATCACCCAAGGAAATTTCTGATCAAAGAAACAATTCTTCAGAATTGAAAGAAACTTTCTGGAACTGAAGACTTACGAATCCTTACCCTCGGGACAAGAGGGAAATCTCCAGCTGAGCACAGTCCTGGCTGTCCTGGAAACAGGACAGTGGCTTTAAAGAAGGATTCGGAGAGGGTCCCAGCGTGACCGCCTCATGTCCCCCTTCGAGCTCACGGCACACCTGTCTCCACTGTCGTGCGCTGGATGCCCTGTCAGTGAGATCTAGCCGAGACCTGGGCATGTCCAGGCCACCTCTGTCCACGGCTTTGCCAGCTGACTGAGGCACCTGCTCTTTCTAGGCACCTTGGGAATTCACGTAGGATGGTAGGATGGGAGAGGAGTGGTCGGTCATAGGCCTCTCCTGAACAAGGAATGTCCCACCGCCCTTAGCTCAAAGGAGAGAAGGGGGGGCCGCTTCCTCTTCAGTTTCAAGGAGGAGCAGTGGTTCTCCCCATCTAACGAAGGTGTCTAACTGGAGGGTGAGGCCAGGTGGCCAACGTGTAAGGACCGATTTCTGTGCTTCTCAGGGCAGTGACACTAAACACCTGGATGCATTTTAACTTCAAATCTCACTCTCCGGCAACAAGGCAGCGAGCAAAAATGGACAATGACAGTGCGGTCAGTAGACCAGAGCAGAAGACAGGTATTCAGTGTCAGTCTCCGCACAAAGGTCAGCCGGTCCTTCCTCTCCCCAGTCTCCCCTTCCCACGCCAGCTTTCCGAATACTAATTACTGCCGAGCCAACTGAGTGGGGAGGCGCCGCAGACTCCTAAGCGCACACGGAAGTGAAGGCAGCCCCCCCCCACCCCCCACACCCCCACCCCGGGCGAGGGAGGACGAGCCCTCGCCCTCGGCCTACCTGCATTCCCGGGACGCGGCTCCGGCCCATTCCTCCTCCAGTACCTCCAGTCCGGCTGTCGGGGCCCGCTCTGTGTCAGAGGCCTCGCGGGGAAGATGGGGTCAGTGTTGACTGCGCTGTCCACCTTCGGTCTCCGGGGAAGACCCGTTTCCAGATCATCCTCCAAATCTTCTTCACAAGAGGAGGAGGAAGAGAAAGAGACGGCGGGGGAAGCATGCACTGCCTTCTCTTTAGGCCCTGCCTCCTCTTTAGGACCTTCCAGGGGCAAAAGCTTTGTCTTGGGCTTCAGCTCTGCCTCTGGGAGTTCGCTGGCCCCAATATCTGAAGTCCTGGTAAGAGGCCACCAGGTGGGGCTCATCAAGGGACAGCAGTAGCCCTGGCACAGCAGCTGGCAGGGGTGGGGGTGGCAGGGAGGCCACAGGAATGCAGTGTCCGGAGAAAGCCTGTTGGAGATGCTGCTGCCCGCAATTGTCCCCAGCGGAGAGCAGCAAGGGGCCCAGAAGAGGGCACTGGGGCGCCCGCTGGGGCGAGGAGCGCTCAGCCTCTCCACCGCCTTCTTCCAGACGGCAGGAGGCACCCACCTGACGCCCCCTACAGGCACCTGAGCTGTCTTGCCATTCCAGAAGTGAACAGGAATTTCTTCTTCCTTTGATGCTGTGAAACGGAAAAGGTCACATTTTATTATAATGAATGGTCCTCCTTAGGGTTCTGTCACCACAGCTAAGGCCTCGACTGGGCCCTGTTTTCTCCTCTCCCTTCCGCAGTGACCACCTCATCCTGGTAGGATCCACCAGCCATCCTGCGGCCTGGGTGTCACGAGCAGATAGAGGAGTCAGCATTTCGCCCAGAGCCAAAATGCGCCCTGAGTAGAGGCCTCATACTGTCATGTACAGTACAAGTGAAGAAAAAGGCGGTCAGGCCCTGGAGAACCAGCTGGGTGAGGGAGCACTGCTGAGTTCTGGTGCAGCCCTAGTGAATACTATGCTTTAACTAACCAACACAGACAGGTAGCTGTAGGTTGCTTTCTCTGATTAAAAATATTATAATCTGACGGATATGATTGTTGAGTTGGGTACAGTGGCACACGCTGAAAATCCTAGTACTTAGGAGGCTGAGGCAGAAGGATCTTATGAGTTTGAGGCCACCCTGAGCTACACAGAGCAACTCCTGTCTCCCAAAACAAAAACAAAAATGTATCTCTTGCTGCCTGGAGTTAAGTGACAAGTGAGGACATAAGAATTCTTTTTTTTTTTTAGGGTTTTTTGAGACAGGGTCTCACTTTGTAGTTCAGGCTGGCCCTGAGCTCAGCCTCAAACTCACATCCCAGCAATCCTCCTGCCTCTGCCTCCCGAGTGCTGGGATGACAGGCGTGAGCCACCACGCCCGGCACTGTGGTATGTGGTACTGATTGCTGCTGCGCGTGCATCTCCACGCCCAGGATTGTATGTGGTTACTGGGGATCGAACCCAGGTCCTTGTAGTTGCAAGACAGGCGCCGGAACCCCTGAGCCAACTCCCTGGCCCAGAATTCTTTCTTTAATGGCTAAAAGAACCCTGAGCTCTGGCCTGGTCACCATCCTGACTCCTTCTGGATACACAGGTCAGAGCAGTGTCCTTACCTCCTTGACTGTCTTGCATCTCTGAGCCCAAGAGAACAGTGCCAGGCCCATACCGCTGGCAGCCTGGCTCCCATGCCGCCAGCACCTTGTCCCCAGGTTGCAGTGAATATTCCACATACGGTGAGAGCGGAACAACATCTTCTGAGACCACACTCTGCCTCTGGGCTGGTGGCTTTGGGCCGGGAATCAGGGGAGACTCAAATTCCACTAGCAGGACCCCCTGACTCTCCAGCTGCGGGAAGAACACAGAGTAAGATCTGGCTTTAGAAAGGAAGGCAGAGCACGGCCGGATCCGCGCTGGGGCCCAGAACCAGACGCAGGCCTTCCTTACAGCTCGAGGACGCTGCAGAGAAGGGACAGGTGCTGCTCATTGCTGATCTGACTCTCATGGGAAGCTCTGCTCACTCATCACGGTCCACCTTCCCCTTTCTGCCTCCTCCTTTTCCTGTTTTTCTTTCCTCCTACCAAGTTTCAAGCCTGCCATTCCCTAGAGCAGTCCAGATCCTCTGGCTCTTTCCCCAGTTCGTGCCCTTCCTCCAGACAGTTCCAAGAAGTGTTTGTTGTTCCTGTGTCCAAGACCAACCCGGGGTGGTTTATTATTTGTCTAGCTGGCCCATGTGGCCGAGGAGTTATTGTGGCCTGAGGTCAGCCCTCAGTCTGACAGTCTGATTGGAGAAGAAACAATTAGCTGAGTTAACGAATAGTATGCAAGAGAAAAAGTACTTCCGCTAAATAGAAGTCAAAGCTGTTCGAGTACTCGAGATCTGGAAGAGAAAGTCAAGTTACAAATATTTTTAACAAATCAGTAGACAGGACAAGATCTGTATTTGAGCAAATCTTTGCTAACATTAAATCTGAATTCACCTTTGCCTCAAAAATGACAAAACTACTTTTGGTTGGAAATTCCATGATCCTTTTTGTTTGTATGTTTTACTTTTGAGAACTCATCCTGGTCTCCCTCCATTGACCTACATTAATAGAGTCTGATTCTGAAAAGTCTCAAGGAAGTAGCCCCCAAAGTAACACCCAGCCCAGGCTCCTGGTGTGCCAGGAACAGCATCTCTGCAGAGCGAGCTCGGGTCTATGTGGGGGTACATTTTGACCTTTCTTTTAGGCTCCCACTCATAATCCAATGCCCTGGATTTTCACGAGCACTATGGGTTGAGTTATGTCTTCCTCTGCCAAGTTCACCTATCAAAGTCCTACCCCACCCTACCCCGGAAGTCAGCATGTGACTGTACTTGGGAACAGTCATTGGAGGTCTGATTAGCTAAGATGAGGCCAAAATGAGCATGGCAGGCCCCTAATCCAATATAACAGATATCTGTATGAAAAGGAAAAGTTTGGATAGACACACCCCCAGAGAAGTCAAAGGCAGAGATCAGAGGGTGCTTCTTCAAGCTAAGAACACAGATTGCCAGCAGGTACTAGGAGCTAGGACAGGGATATGGAGTGAATTCTTTCTCAAGCCCTTACAAGAACCACCCTGCCAATACCAGGACTTCTCACCTCAGGAGACCTGAGCTGGTACAGTTCTGCTATTTCAGCCACTAGATTGTGGTACTTTGTTACGTAGTCCAAGCAGACTAACACACTCACTGATGTCACCCGCTCACTTCTGTGAGCCGGCTATGGGAGGCCTGTGTTTATCCAAGAAACCAAATTGCTGGGCACACATACCTGAGGCATGTCAGGTATAACACCTGCCTCTCTCCTGCCCTTGCCGGGGAGAGGCTGGGAGTTAGGGACTCACTTCTGGAGCAGCCTTTATCTGAGCCCGGTAATAAAAGCCATCTGGTTCCCTCCTTGCCAGGACCCAGGTGTTGGCAGCATCTCGGACTCTTCCCAGCCAGCCAGGGCCCTGCCAGGCTGAGTCAGCAATGTGGAGAGATGGGCGACATGAGGCATATCTGGAAAAAAGTAAAAATTATAGGCAAACACCAAAATCCTAAACACATCAAGAAGTGTGTTTCTCAGTTTGATCTGAGGAGTACCAGAGCGTGGGCATGTGGATGGTATACGGTGGGAGAGGAGCACAAATCCCTGGGGAGGGTGGCACTGCATCACTTCCAGGAAAATAACAAAGGGCCAACTGTTGGGAGAGCAGGAAGTGAGGACAGTGAAGGAAACATTTTCAGATTGGGAACCAAAACATGGTCAGCCTTGGATGTTCGAGTTAATTATTGCTTATTTTGAGACAAAAGGACAGACCAGAAAAGAGTGCTGGGAAGTGAATCCTAAGGTGCCGGTACAGGTGGATTCTCGGCCTTATCCTGGACCAGGTGGACCCTAATGCTGAGGAAGGGAGAAGGGCTGGAGCAGGGGCGGCGCAGCCCAGAGCAGAGGCTGGTTCTGAGGAAGGGCATGCACAGGGCCAACTGCCTTGGAGAGTTAAGAGCAGGTATCTGGATCTTTAAAGAAGCTATTGAATGGTCAAGCTTGAATATGAAGATGCTTAACATGCCTTTGGAACAGCGTGGTTCAAACAGGCTGATCAAGAAAGAGAGCAAGTAAAGACCATCCAGGCTGGCCCGTCCCTGACCCAAGCAAACTGAAGTGACACAAGTGATTCCTAGAATTTAGACAAGACTTGCATCTGCTTCAGGTTCCTTTCCCTCCCCCCTTTTTTATTGGTATGTGATTGTGATACACAGTGAATGCATTTGTCCTGGGGAGTTAGTACCTGTGCATTCCCATCTTGGTCTTTTGACTTCCCCTTTCACTTCTCCTCTCTCCTCCCCACCCATCTCTAGATTCCCTTCCCGCTTACAAGAGGTCTGTCTCCCTGTTTGCTGTTATCTATCTCTCATTTTGCACTTTGAATTATTTATACTCTGTGTCCTTCGGCCTCTTGCCGTTGTCCTTTGGGCAGCTGGCGGCAGGTACTACTCAACAGTCCTGAACAGTCAGGACTTTCACCTGAGAAGGAAGGCTCCTGGCTGTGGGAGTGGTCACCTTCTGCGCCATGTTATGACTCAGCTGATAACTTATGGAAAACATCTGGAGTACGAGTAGTTTAATATCTGGTTGCGTTCTCCGCCCTCCTTCCCAGTGACAGGGACTTCGCAACCCCTACCCTGATGATGTGTGAAATACACACAGGATAAACTCCACAGGAACCCAAAGAGGGACCTGGACACCCCAGCTTAGTCAGTGGTGGCAGCGACTCATTTCTCACACACTGCCCCAGCAAGGCTCACGTTGATACACTGAGCCAGGAATCCTTTAGCTGCTTGTGACTGACTGCTTCTGTCAGCCATGATGGCAGTGGCTCTGCTGCCAGAGGAACCAAAGCCCTGTCTGTAGAGGTCACTGAGAGTGTAGTGTAAGCAGGAGTAAGAGACTTTTACCCATGCAAATCCCAGGCCAGAAATCAAGTCCTGTCCTTGGTGTGCATCATTCCCTGCAGAGGGGTGAGGCCGGTACCTGGTGAGAGCATGGGGCCTGGGTGGCCCGGGGACTCTGTGGGCAAAGGGGCAGGCAAAGGAGAGGTCCCCAGCTCGGGCAGCACAGCCACAGCCAGGGGCCTGCAGGGTTGTGACCGCGCTGCAGTACTTCGGCGAAGGCATCATGGGCTGAGTAGGAAGATACCACCTGCAACAAGCCCCAGCATTACTTGAGTTCAGCCCTAGCCCAGCGGAGAGAGCCTGAGTGGGCTGCCTCTGAGGACAGCTGCCGCCCTACCTGCTCTACACACACCCAGTGTGCCAGATGGATCATCTGCCTCAGGAGCCTCTGCTCAGGAAGCAGTGGCCGAGTAGGAAGAGCGGGAGAAACCGCACTTCTCCACAGCCCTTGGGTGTATATTTAACTTCTGTGCCTCAACTGCCGCTAGGGGGGCCACACCTTCAATTAGCAGCTCAGGAGCCCCTGGTGTACTCCTCTTTCCTCCTCCCCATGGAGAGGGGCTCCTGAGGGGAAGCCCAGCCTTTCCCTTCAAAAGCCAGTCTCCCCACCTAACCTGACCACCTGCAGGACTAACTGGTCCACTTAGCTGAGACCTCAGGTCCACTGTGTCCAACCCGCTCAGAATGACAGCTGTCACCCACAGCCCGTGATCAAACTTGGCTGCCCTAGCCCACCAGCCCCATTAGGCTCTGCACTGTCAGGGCCAAAGGCCTGACCCCAAAGAGACTCACCCACAGCCCAAAAGCTTACCTGCACACCTCAGCCTCTGGCCTCTCTGACAGTTGGAGCTCAGGGCCTCAGCCCAACTGACTCCTGGTTGCCAAGCAAGTCACCATGGATGCAACCAGAAAGGCACGCTGTGGGCTCCCAGGGACACTGAGCATGTACAGAGAGGAGCCCGGAGCCGTGGAGACTTGGGAATACAGGAGAGAGAAGCAGCTTCTCCTTTGTTCTGGCGGGGCAGCGGTGGTGTGGAGAGGGTAAAGGCTAGTGTACGCTCAGTTCCGGAAAGCTGAGGTTTCCCTACAGTCGGTCACTGATGGAGGAAAGCCTCATGGATCCCGGGTGGGGGTGGGGGTGGGGCTCTGCCTCCACCCCGTGCAGGCAGGAGCCTGGCTGGGGACAGAGGAGCCATGGGGGGCTAGGGACTCTAAATGGATTTGCCCACGGTTTAAAAGAAAATAACTAGAGGTGTGAGCAAGTTTGTCTGAAGCAGACTGGACTCTGCTGAGGAGCAGAGGTGTGGCGACTACCAGGAGGGCAGGGAGCAGACAGTGTGGCGGAAGGAACAGAAAGTTGGATTCTGCTTATGTGAACACCCACAGCAGGCTGGTATTTTGAGGGCCTGACGGTCACTGTGCACTGATTATGTGTTCAGCGCTGTGTTTAGTGAAGAAAACCAGAAAAGTAGTGGGGAACGTTGTGGGTGTTTCTCCCACATCCCTTCCCCTCTCCCCCAGGCTCTGTGTCTGGGTAGAGACAGCCTGATTGTGTCTCCAGGTCCAGGGTGGAGTGTGTGTGTATATCAGGGGTTCCTTGTGCGTGAAATGTTTCTAGGCTCTCCAGTCAAAATGACCCTCAAGGCTTTGGCTGGAACCCTGCATTATAGACTTTCTCTTGCTTCCTATGCATAAATAAGAAGGCAAATAATTCTGAGAGATCCTGATAGCCTTTCTGGGACCCTGAAACTATTTCCAGAGAAAAGACCTACAGAAAACAGGCCAAAGGAAAACAGATTGTTGGCAATAGCAGTGAGTCTTCCAGTCACACGAGGCAATAAATTTCCTTTACTGGTTATGCCAACTCGGACTGCGTTTTCTCCTTCTTGTAACTGAAAGCATTTTGGGCGTTGACCTTCCACACAGGGCATAACATTGTAATCAGTAGAGCAACGGTGTCATACACCTTAATAGGTTAGTTACTTGACACACAAATTCAGAATCAACCTAAGACTAAGAAAGTCTAGCGGTGAGAGAATGGCTCCCGAATAAGAAGGGTAGAAGAGAAAAGAAGAATATTCAGTAGAAAGCAAGAACAAAGCGAGAAGCATGCATTTGCAGGACTAATTTTGCGGGGTGAGGATGGATGAGGGAGGGATTCTGGGAAATTCTAGGCGTGGCTACTTGGGATGGGGACAGTTTGTAGGGAGCTTTGAAAAATGAGCAGATAAATTTAAACAATGCGGGAGTCCAAAGGAGGTCATCAGGCAGTTGGACCGACATAGTGAACTGTTCTCCTTAAGAGAACATCAGGAAGAGAGGGGACCCCGTGGAAAACAGCCCGGGAGGCAGGAGAGGGGACAGTCAACAGTGACTCAGTCAGGAGATGGGACGGGAGCAGGAAAAACAGCAGTCACTGGCACTTCCTGACACCTGCCTGAGTGGAGGCTTTCTGTAGGGTGCAAAGAATTTGGGATGAGTAAAACTGGTATCTGTCTTCAAGAGTTTAGAGTCCACTGAAAAGACAGAGCCAGGTGTGTGACCTGGGTAAAGATAGCAAGAGGGGAACTACAAGAAAAATATGTTTACAAAATATACAAGTAATGGCTGAAACAGGAAGTTGGGAAAAATTTCTCAGAGACAAAACACTAGAGATGAGTGTGACAGTGTGTGACAGATCTTGGCTGGGCTTGGTGACAGATGGGACCGGAAGTCAAGGGACTAGAAAGGCGGAAGCAAGCCAAGGGATAGAAAGAGCGATAGTGAAGGAGGAGAGGTCTAGGTGCTGAAGTCTGACCGGGAGTCTGTGATACTACAGACAAGAGACAAGGACAATAATAAATGTGATAATCAAAAATAGTCACGAATACGCGTTAGGTGTCAGGCACAGTTAATACCCATCATAAACATATGGTGAGTTGTTATTTTTCTTATTTTGTGGATGAAGACGCAGGACGTAAGAGAAGAGGAGGTACACCTGAGGCAGAATGTGCAGTCTGGAGTCCTGTACGAAGCAAGCTAACAAAGTCTAGATGGAGGCAAAAGAGGAGCCTGAAATAACTTCAAACAACAGCAAAGCTTTGTGAACTATATTTGCCAACACGCTTTCTCATCATTATTTCTCTTCAAGGCTGAATTTGACAAATAAAGGGAGGTCTGCTGTGATCGCTTAGCCAGAAGTGGTTACAAAGTACCGGACAAACGTGTATAGTCATTTGTCAGACTTTTCAGGCCTTTGTGGCAGCTTCTCACACCTGAGACCTCATTTTGTGGGATTTTTTTCTTTTCTGTTGGAAACGCTGACTCAAACAATTCTAAAGACAGGGTCATCAGGGCAGCTGGAGGTCACCCCTAGGGATGAGCCTTTCCCAGGGTTACTTTGGGTCTGAGCTTTGTCAGGGTAGAGAAGAGACTGCAGGTAGTTAATGTACTTGATTGCAGCTCGGAGCGTTTCCACTTTGCTGAGTCGCTTCTCCAAATACTCCTCCGGCAGATGGTGTCGGAGCTGGGCGTAGCCTTCGTTGACACACTTCACCCGCTGCCTTTCCCGCTCGTTCCTTTTCCTGATGAAGGCCGGCCCGTAGGAGTACTCGCACCTCCGGTAATTTGGATAAGGCATGGGGAAAGGGAAGGTGTAGGATTCTCCATAACTTTCCATCATCAGGGAGTCACTGGGAAAAGGCAGCAATGGCAGCTCTTCGGAGTAAGCAGGTGGCACTTGGGCCTCAGGGTACAGGTGGAAAGTGACCATGGGGTCCAGGTAGAAGGACCGGGGTAGTGGCAGGTGAGCAGAGTCAGAGAAGACAGGAAATGTGTCTGGTGGGTTAGAGTGGCTTCTGTTGTCCATCATTGCCTCTATAACCTAGAAATATAGCTGAGTTTAATTTAGCCAGATCAAGAGAGTAGGTTTGATTTCTCTTAGAGATTAACACTTTAAAGACCTAATGCTTTGTTGATTAGTTCTGAAAAGTAGAGCGGGTTACATATCATAGCCTGAGGAAAGAGGACCTGTTTGAAGATAGGTTTCTGTCTTGGCTTTATTCCTCTTTCCTTGCTGTTTCCTTAGGCAAAGTTTTTAACCTCTAAAAGCCTCAGCTGTTCCTTCTATCCACTTGAGATTTTAACAATCCCACAGGATGGTTGTGAGGATTAAATTTAAAATACATATAATGCGTCAGACACAAACAGTTCTTTCCCACTTTCCTTTCATTGCAGATGGATACTTGCATAGTGGTATCCCTTTCTCTGCACCTTATGGAAAACCTGGTTTCTATTTTTCCTTAACACTGGAGAATCAAAATATTGATCAGTTTCTGGAGATCTGAAGAACACATCTAACATGAAAGAGGAAAAACAATTTAAAATCTAATTATGGATCTCCATAAAAGAAGGATGTGTAGCTTTCTGTTCCTCTCTCAAAGCTTTTTTTCCCCAAAATATCTTTAGGCGTGAAGGGTTATTTTCTGAGGGGTTTTTAAAATATAGTAGTGTTTAACGAAAAATAGGTTAAACACACATGCCCAAAGCACTCCAAATTTATCAGCAAGATCAGTTAATGCTGGTCAGAGTTTCTCTATCTGAGCACAGCAAGAACTCCACGGGTTCTGCTGTATCCTGGGAAGTGCGGACTTTAAGACCAGAATTCAAGTGTGTTCCAATTCTTGTTAAAAAGCTTGAGTGTGGCTGCTGAAAAGACAAGAAATACAGAAATACAAAAAGCTGCAGGGTATTGAGGACATGAGTGAAGAGAGAGGAGGATTATGAGTCACGGGGAGAGATAGCCTTGGAGGAGTCAATGCCAGGAAAAGCTCTTCCTACAAAGGGGCAGGGGAGGAAGAGATAAGTGAGACAGAAGTAATTAAAAATCAGAGAGGATCAGGAAATAAAAGATTCCAATTTGCTGACCAAATGACCTAAAACAACTAACATAAAACAAAAAGCCTCTAGGAGATTAAAAACTAGCCAAGATTCTGTCAAAAGGGAAAGTTGCTGAGAGAGACTAGTCAGGAAATTCTCAAGCCAGGAATTCCAGAGGGTAAGACATAAGGGACACGTATAGCAGGAGTCACAAAATGATGGCAGATAGACATGGAGCCTGCTCTACTACATTTCCAACAACAGTTTTATAACAAGCCAAAACTGCTTAACAACAGTTCCCCAAAAGTAAAGCAGATGTCATCAGAACCAACAATGCAAAATGATATTTTGGGGTATGGTTTTAGCCTGGAAGAAAAATTTAAATAATATTGTATATCATGCCCCGGATGAAATCTGAGTAATTTTTATATCCCACAAGAAATTATGTTTTTAGATTTTAACAAGATTGCATAACTTTTGGAAAAAGAGCATGGTATCTCTAGAGATACAATGATAAGCAACTTTTTCTACTCAGCCTTTCCGGTAAGGCCACCAATCAATGCGGTAGCATTTGAAGATGATCATCTTTTATTTATTCTAAGAAGAAAAATGTAACTGTAAAACAAAGTTAGAGAATAGGAAAAACTGCAGCAATAAAGATAATCGAAGTAGGAAGCCTACGTGATTGTGTTTGTTAGGAATCGAGTACCATTTAATTTCAAAAGAAAGCAACACATGTGCACAAGGTGATTTAATCACCTGTGAAGCCTGGGTCTTTCATTATAGGATAATCATTGATATTTAAGGTAATAGAATAATAAGATTGTTGATAAAATTTACCATTTATCACTATGCATAGAGATTTTCTTAAAAATCGTGTTTTTATTCCTCCCCCATTGGCCATTTTTCAGAAGTGTCTCTTACCTGAGTTTTGTCGTTCAAGATGCTGTATTTTGGGCCGTGTCAGATTTAGTCTGATTTATAGGTGGGTCATTTAGTGACAGTATGCAAAGTAGCTTACAGTTAAACAGAACTGCTTGGTTCTGGTTCAGCTGTTTTTTTCTAGCTAATATGTAGATGTGACAACACATAATATGAAAGAGAAAGATTTGCTTACACAATTGGACACTCGTAACACATACTGCTGTTTAAAAACTGCCCCATCCCTGTGTTAAATGATTCTAATATCAAAATTATTTATGGACAATGCCATTACATAAGAATCTCACAGTGTGCAAATACTGGTCAATATACTTTTAGAAATAGGTAATTAGGCCAGAATGAGGAAGGCCAATATGAGTTTGTATCCTTCTAAAATATCCATTTTATTTTTTCCTCTTAAGTAGACTTTATTTTTTAGAGTATTTTTAGGTTCTCAGAAAAATTGAGCAGAAAGAGGAGGCAGAGGCAGGAGGATTACTGTGAGTTGGCGGCTAGCCTGGGCTACATGGTGAGCTCAGGACCACCCTGAACTACAAAGCGAGACCCTGTCTAAAAAAACTAAAAAAAACCTGAGCAGAAAGAGTCCCTGTGTAAAGTCCTGTCCACTGTCAACACTGCCCCACAGTGGTACCGTTGTTATAACCGATGCACCTCCAGTGACACAGCATAGTTACCTTCCTGCTTGGTGTGGTTTCCCTTCTAGGCCTTTGGACAAACGTATGACACCTGTATCTATCCATAGTGTATGAGGCAGAGTGGTTTCAGTGCCCTAAACATTCTGTATGGCCTGCTCATCTCTCCCTCCCCATAATCCTGAGCAATCACGGATCTTTTTACTGTCTTTCTGCTTCTGCTTTATCCAGAATATCATATAATTCGAACTATTTAATGTGTAGTCTTTTCAGATTGGGTTCTCTCAGTGATATGCATTTAAAATTCTTTTTGTTGTTGTTGTTGTTGTTTTTGAGACAGAGTCTCGCTTTGTAGTTCAGGCTGGCCCTGAGCACAGCCTCAAACTCACATCACAGCAATCCTCCTGCCTCTGCCTCCCGAGTGCTGGGATTACAGGCGTGAGGCACCACGCCCGGCACTGTGGTATGTGGTACTGGTTGCTGCTGGGGTGAGTCTCCACACCCAGTATGGTATGTAGTTACTGGGGAATCAAACCCGGGCCCTTGCACTTACAAGACAGGCGCCAGAACCACTGAGCTAAATCCCCGGCACTGAACTTAAAATTCTTAAAGCTCATTTGTTTTTAGCGCTGAAGAGTGTTCCATTGTGTGGATGCACCACAATTTATCCATCTCCTAAAAGACATTCTGGTTGCTTCAAAACTTGCACAATTATGAATAAAGCTTCTCTCAACATCCCTTGTGTGGAGATAAGATTTCCATTCATTTGGGTAATTACCAATGAACACAATTGCTGAATCCTATGGTATCTTTCATTTTGTAAGAAACTTCCAGATTCTTTTCCAGTCATATCTCTTTAAATTCCTACCATCACTAAATAAGAATTCCTGCTGCTCTGTCTATGAGCATTTAGTTGTCAGTGTTCTGGATTTCGGCCATGTTTTTATAGGGGTGTAGTCTCATCTCTTTATTTTAATTTGCATTGCCTTGGTGACTTATGATATGGAAGGAACATCTTTTAAATATACTTATTTGCTAACTGTACATTTTCTCTGGTTAGATGCCTGTTCAGGACTTTTGCCTATTTTTAAATTGGATTTTGTTTGTTTTATTGCCAACTACTAAGCATCTTTTATCAGATATATCTTTTGCAAATATTTTTTTTCTTTTTCCATGGCTTATCTTCTGTTTCTCTTGACATTATGTTTTGGAGAAGTTTTAACTTTTAATAAAAGTCCAGCTTGGCAATTTTTTTTCTTTTAAGGGCCATGTTTTTGGTATTTTATCTAAAAAATCAACATCATCTACACTTTCTCCAATGTTCTAGAAATTTTATAGTACATTTTATATTTAGGTTTATGATCTATTCTGTTATTTTTGTGAAGGGCCTATTGTCTAGATATTATTTTGCATATGAATATTCAGTTGTTTGTACCAGCACCATTTGTTAAAGATGATTTTGAGCTGAGGATGTAGGTCAGTGATGTATTTGCCTACTGTGCACAAGGCTCTAGGCTTGAGCCTCAGCACCACAAAACAAGAAAAAAACTTTTGTTATGGTTTAGATCTAAAATGTCCTCTCAAAATCTCATGTGTGCAGAGATGGGCTTTCAGACTGGATCACAGGAGTGGCTGTTCACAAGTGAATGTGCTGTGCGGGAGTTCGGTCTGATGGGAAAGTCACTGGAGACTCTCCATGGAAGGCTGTATTCTTATCATCAGTCCTCCCCACCCGCCCTTCCTGTTGTGCCCTCCTGCCATCCACTTCCTGCCATCCACTTCCGCCTTCAAGCCAGCTGACTTTGGACTGAATCCACTGGAAACCATGAGCCAAATGAATCCTTCCTTTTTAAATTGCGAGAGTTGGGTTATCTTGTTCCAGTGATAGAAAAGTGACTAATACAACCATGTTTTCTCCGTTAGATTTCTTCAGCCTCTGTGTCAAAGGTCAATTAACTACGTTCATGTGGATCTATTTTTGGACTCTGCTGTTCACTGATTCCTATTCGTATGTCAGTATCACATGGTCTTGATTACTGTACTTCATAATGCATCTTCAAGTTGGATAGTGTCAGTCCGTCTTTATGGTTCTCCTTTAATATGTTAGTTCTTTGAGACTTTAACCTTCCATATAAACTTTAGAATTGTCAATATCCACAAAATAATTTTCTGGGATTTTGATTGGGATTGCATTTAATCTATCAAATTGGAAAGAATAGACATCTTGGTCTACTAAGCCTTACTGTCCATGAGTATGGAACATGTCATGTATATAGTTTTTTAATGAGTTTTCTGACTTTTCACATACATATTTTATAAAGATTATTTCTATTTAAAATTTCATCTTTGGGATGCTACTTTAAACAGTATTGTTTTTAATTTCAAATTCCACTTCTTCACTGCTTGTATATAGGAAAGCAATGAACTCTATATATTAGTCTTATGTCTTCCACTCTTGCCATAGCCACTTATTCTAGGTTTTTGTAATTCTTTTGAATTTTCCTGTAGATGATCCTATCTCTCATGAAAAAGGCATTTTTATTTCTTCCTTCCCAATCTGTACATTTTATTTTGTTCATATCTTACTGCATTAACTAGGACTTCCAGTAATGCTGAAAAGGAGTGGTACAAGAGGACATATTTGCCTTGTTCTTGATCTGAGTGAGGAAGCTTTGAGTTTCTCTATTGATGTTAGCTGTAGATCTTTGCAGTACTGGCTGAGGAAGTTCCTTTCTATTCCTAGTTTGTTGGGAGTTTTTTGTTTTTTGTCATGATTGCATGTGAAGACATGATTATCTGATTTGCTTTAGATATAATAATTATATTATTAGCCTCATGTGCCAGGGATAAATCCAATTTGGTCACAGTTGAACCAAATTTTTCTTTTCCTTAATGGTAGAGAAGCTTGATCTCAGGGAGTACTAAGCTATTCTGAGATTTTTAAAAATTATTTTATTTTGAGACAGGGTCTCATTAAATTATCCAGGCTGTCCTGCCTCTGCCTTAGTGGCTGAGATTGCACGTATGTGTCACCATGACCAGGCTAAATTTCTTTTTTTTTTTTTAGGTTTTTTTGAGACAGGGTCTCACTTTGTGGTTCACGCTGGCCCTCAGCCTCAAACTCACATCACAGCAATCCTCCTGCCTCTGCCTCCCAACTGCTGGGATTCCAGGTGTGAGCCACCACACCCGGCACTGTGGTATGTGGTACTGGTTGCTGCTGGGCGTGAATCTCCACGCTAAGTATTGTATGTGGTTACCGGGATCGAACCCGGGTCCTTGCGCTTGCAAGACAGGCGCCAGAATCACTGAGCTAACTCCCCGGCCCAAGGCTAAATTTCTTAAAACTAATAAATAAAATCAATTTTAGGTTACATTTTGGGGTGCTAAAAAAAACTGGTTATTTTTACTAAAACAAAACCAGTAATAGTTCCTAAAGTCACATCCTTATGATTTTACTTTTTTTTTTTTTTTACCAAGAACTTCTTAGAATGGAATTAAGAGTTTATTATGGGGATATTTGTATAGTTTTCAAAGACTCACTTAAGAATCCATACATTTTTCTCTGCACATGCACACAGGGAATTTAGTGGCAATGTTTTGTGATTGTATTGGTATGAAACATGTCTCACAACTGGATACAAAATATCAGTGTTTCTTCAAGCTCATCATGTAACAAAAGAGGAAAGAACTAGAGGAAGAAGACATACTGATAGGTGTTTCAAAAATTATTTTTATTGTTACATTCCAAAGAGGACATAGAAGAAAATGCCAGTTATCCAATAACTGTTATACTTTTCAGAGAGAGGCGTCCAAAACCCCAGTTCTACTTCAAAGCTGCACATATTATAGCTCAAACAGCTGCCTTTCAACATGACTGGAAATGCTGACCAACATGTGTATGTCATCAATCCAGGGAGGCTTGAATTTAAAAGAAAATTTCCTTATTGCCAGTGTCCAAGTCCTTAGGATTTGTCCTGAAAGATACTAGATGATGAGGATGACCACACACACCAAGACTATGTTTAGTCATCAAACTAGCAAAGAGCCAGTTTGTTCTAGGATGCATTGCATCAGACATCATGGTACATGAAGAAAATTTGCATTTGGTGAAGAGCCACCAGGCATTTCAGATCCAGTTTACCATGAAATTCAGTCACAGGCCAACCAGATGTCTAGACAACACAATCAGTGCAAAAGTCACATGTCAATCAGCACTCTGAAGAGGCTGACTACACTGGAAAATGCTAATGAAATTTGAAAATGGAAGGGAGGTCTATTTACAAAAGGTGGTTAGTAAAGTGACGTGAGAAGTTGTGTCGAGCATGTCCCCTGTATCCTTCCCTTCTCCTAAAACCAACAAACTACCTGAAAATTATCTTGAAAATCAGGTTAAAACTGTGTGGTGATAAAGACAGTGCTTGCTCTGGATAAAGGACTTCAAGATAATTTACAGGCAGATTTAATTTTATTCGTAAAAGTCACAAGTAGGAAAAGGTTTACTGGTTGACTTTGAACTGTGCGTTTTTAAAAATGTCTCTATTAATATGTTAACAAAAAATACTAAGCATGTTTTTGCTTCCAATTTTGAGTCTTCCAGCAAGAGTTGGTTAAAATCAACAGGGTATTAAAACAAAACCCAGGAAACTCAGTCACTTCTTGCCAGTTGTCTACCTCGTTTCTTTCTAGTTGTCCTGAATTTGATTTCCATTAGCTGAGGACAACATGTCGGTCAAAGACAGATTTTCGTTGCTCTTGAACTTGAAGCTTCCAGCGCTGCTGGGCATACTCCACCTTGTTCAGAACATTGGGTCGACTGCGGGAACGGGCCAGGACATCGTGAGCATTTGCAAAAGGCTGATGATCCTGAGAGGCCAAATGGAAAATACCAGAGACAGCACCATCAGTGTAAGATACACACACAATGACAGTTAGCCAGCCACAGGGACAGGAGCAGGTGAGTTTTTCAAGCAACAGGGCATCTATGTGACTATGCACTTCAAGGTAATCAATTATTAGAGGAAGGATGAACTCAATCTAAAAATAGGTGACTCAGGAGACATAAGCCATGAGGGAGTATTTGGAAATAGCCATTTTCAAAGGTGTTTCCTTTAAGATACAGAGGCCAAGACAAACACAGTAATCATTTGTGTTAAAGAGAAATCTTCCCTTCCTAGGAAGGAAAAGAAAGTGTATTTGCAGTTAGTGATTCTCTCCATATTCCTGATACAGAAAGTAGGGTACTTCCTTGATTTAATCATTGCTACATAGCTAATCTCTGGCAGAGGAAATGTCTTTTAATTTCCTGACTCCCATTCATTACATTAGAATTGCTTACTCGCTTGGACCCACATTCAGCGTGGCAGATGAACTGACTCAGTATTATCTTGGTTGGTTTTAATCACTCTGGTCATTTCAGAACATATACTAAATGACCTGCTTTCCAAAACTTTCCTTATTACTCCCTCCTGTGAACTGTAATGAGAAGAGACATGTGCAGTTCAAATGCTAAACTCACCCTCTAAGACCAACGGCAGTGAGGAATGACTTACTTCACATTTTTATTCAACAAAGACTTGCATCTTTTACTGCTGAGCACTCAATGACTCATAAGTTAGTTACTGGATAAAGAAAGAGGCTATTGAAGGATTATACGTATCTGCGTAGAAAATCTACCTCTCCCAGTCAAAGTAAACTAACACAAGTGGATGTTTGTAGTCATTACACAGGAAACCACCGTGCTAATCTATCTGCGAGTGAGATATAAACACAGCTGCTGACATGACAAAAAGCATTCAGTATTAATTTATTGTTTTTGTTTTGCCTTTTCCTTGATCTCTTTTTCCTGAACCCCATGCCAGCAAAGTTTCTAAATCTAAACACAAGATGCAAGTCAGAAGTTGGGCCTCTTAAACTAAGTTTTGTCTTTAGAAAAGAAACAACTGTGTTCTACAGGGCATGTCTATAAAAGCTGTCACATATCTGGGACAAGAGTCAGTACACAGGAAGTTTCATGAAAAACTTATTCCTGAGGAAACACATCGCTGTTGATCTCCCTCAGCTCTCCTCCCCACTTTGAACACACTTATCTCATCACTCTTGCCACATTCTCAAGCCAGTCTGGAGATCTTCTTTCATGAGTATCTTTAGCTGCTCTGTCATGGCTGCCTCAATGTCCTCAATCACTTAACATGTTTGCCCATGGTCATTTTTATTTTGGGGAAGAACCAGAAGTCTCATGGTGCCAGGCTTGGTGAATAAGGTGGATGTAATGTAAAACTGTGACTTTTTTTTACAAACCTCTCTCTGTCGGATGGAACTTGGTGGGCACATTCACTGCAGTTTTTATCACATTTCATAAAGACAGTCACAAAAAAAGGTCTTCTAGAAGTGCTTCAAAAAGTGGCGGGCATGACAGGATGGTGTGTTGTTGAGGGTTTGTGGCAATGTGTCTTTTTTTGTAATACACTAAAATTTTAAATATTCACTGTATATTTTGATCGTACTTCATATGTAGAAAGCAATGTCTAACCATGTAACTATAACTACACCTGTACATGGTGTTATGATACCTGCTCTTATTGTTACAGCAAGACATTCATACTATGATTATATTTTAAAAGAATCTATTTTTGCCTTCCTCACGACGATCTCTTCAACTTTTTACTTAATGGTAGTAGCTTGTATGAACCCTATTAATTTATTTCCTAAACTCAGAAATGTAAATAATAAAGACAATCCCATGGATTCCAAAACATTAGGGGAGGGAGGAGTACGATAGGAGGGGACGGACAAAAGTTATATGATAAATTGATTACCCATAGGAAATCCACTGACACATCGTCACTTAACACATTAGCACAGACACTAAAACTTAGCTTGCCTAACCCTGACTTGCTGTCCTGTCTTCTCAACACATAGATTTTGTTAGATAGATTAAAACGACCCTATAGGAATATGGTGCTTCAGTGAACTTGTATATAAAATATTATTACCATTGATTTGTTTTGACATAAACAAGACTGGGAAGAAAGGATACGCTTTGTCAGCAGAACACTCCTCAGTTTCATAGTACTGTCATCTGCTCTTCAAGGGAGAGATAAAAACTTAAGGAACAAATTTAAAAGACTAAATAAACCACGTAATCCCTTTGGTCTGTTCTCCACCTATTAGAACAAGATTGAACTGGCTAGGGTGCTGAAAGAATGCAAGCAGAGATTTATCCTTTTATGTTTGTTCCTTTTACACCTGATGAAATTTCAATGAACACAAAACATGTCTTAATGTAATGCTTTGATAATAGTAATGATGTGTCATGGATAGATGATACAGTAAATATTATGACTACTTACAGTATGCTTCTTAACCATTTGTACTTTGATTTGCTTTAAAATGCTCTGTATCGAACAAAATATAAAAAACTGAAAACTTAAAATGAACGCAAATAGTGAAGAACTCCTGTTTTGTTTGTTTTTTGGTGGTACTGGGGATAGAGAAGGGAAGAGGGAGGGAGGGAGGGAGAGAGAGACAGCGGGAGAGAGGGGCTTTTTTAGGCAGAGTCTAAATCCCTAAGTTGCCCATGCTGGGCTCAAATTTTCCTCAGCCTCATGAAGCATAGGGATTATAAGCATAAACTACTATACATGGCAAGAACTCCCATCTTAAATAAGCAACAAAAGCAGGAATTTAAATTTAACTTCTTTTTTACGGAATTATTACCACAACTCAACAGTTCTGGTCAGAAAATCTCATTCTGCCCAGAATCAGTTTAACAGCCATGTAAGATGACTCTCAGCACCAGCGTCCACAAAGGGTCAGTGTGAAGGCAGAATCAATCAATCACTTACGGGCATAACAGTCCCTGAGCACAGGACCCCATCAATCATATGCCTGCTTTACGTGTTTCTGTGTTCATGCTCTACATTCACTTCCTGTATGCACTGAATGTATTATTTTAATATTACTTATTTCTGAAATCAGGAACAGATATTTGATGCTACGATGGATATAGATGAAGTGAGAGCTTCTATCTATGTGTCTTTAATGAAAATGGTTTATGTGGCCTTTCACACTAATACTTTCCTATGTCAGTAGTTCTCAACTAGGGGTGATTCTGCCCATATGTGGAAAAAGCTGTGAATTCACCAACCCTAACCTGATATTGAGGATTAAACCAGGATGCTGCTCTGTCACTGAAATGCATCTTCGGCCTTTTTTTTGAGAAGAATCTTGCTAAGCTGCCCAGGTCTCAAACTTGAGATCCTTCTGACTCAGCCTCCCTCAGTGCTGGCATTACACAAATGTGCCACGTGGATATTTTTTTACTGACATGACTGGGACAGCAATCATATGTCATAAATCACTAGGGATCTAGCAGACAGAAGTCAAGGATGTTGCTGAGTATCTTACAATAAACACAACAGCTCCCCACAAAAAAAAAGTATTACTCATCCATCCTTAAATATCTAGAGTTGAGAGACCTTGACCATGTGAGTGAAAATTAATGTGAAAATAGTACATAAGACTCTCATACTTCTGATATACAATTTCCTGCCGGTAAGAGTTCTCTTTGGCTCTAGCCCTATTATGTCTGGTTTTTAAAAATTACATTAGAGCTCCAGTCTTTTCTTCCAGGCTTCTTCTTAAAATAAATATGTATCTTATAAGACTAAAAATAAAAGTGAGGAAGTATACTATCCTTAGTTATTTTTTTTATATGTTCTGTTTCTACTTCATTCAGCTTTTTTTCCTAGTACCCAGCACAGTATTTATCCAGAAAATAACTCAATATGTGTTGGTTGAATTAACAAAAGCAGCAGAGAAAAAATGCAAACAGAGGTGTTTCTATGAAAGTTCTTAAAAAAAATTTTAAATCTTTCCCAAAGAAGCTGTGAATTCTTAATTGACATTCATAGGACAATAATGTGTTGGTCAAAGAGCAATTCTTTTTATGGTTATAACTCAAGCTATGCAGTCAGGATCCTTCCCCAGGTTTTATCAACATGTCCACAAAGGCAGCCCACAGTAGACTGACTTCCAACTTGCAAGTTTGCTCCAGATTTGGCTGTTGAAACCATATTGAATTGATAAAATGAACAATATAATTCTCTAAGCTATAATGAATATCAAGCTTATGTACTATGTCACTTTCTAGATTTCTTTGTTGTGCTAGGATCAAACCTGGGGCCTGGCATAGCTGCAAACATTTTTAATGAAGCAATATTAAAATAAAAAGGAGACCATGAAACAACATGTATATTGACTGAGGTAATTTTATGTGCTTTAAAGATATGAGGAGGATCTGAAGTGATGGTTTTATTTTCTTCTAAAGTTAAAGAAAAATTACGTATTTTTTAAGGAGGAAATATTAAATATCAGTAGGTGATCAAGCTGTACTTCCTTGTTATGAATAAGAAAAGAATGTCATGCTTTCCATGTTTTCCTTCAGTAAAGCCCCTTTGCCATCTGAAGATCTGGTAACATTGACAGGCAAAGTGCTGCAGGGGGGTGCTTGGGGACCCACCTGCCTCAGACACTTTCTCCATGTAACAGGGTAAGGCCTCAAGGCTCAGCACCTCAAACTGCCATGTTTATGGCTCTACAGAACAGTTTCCCCAAAAATAAAATCGACTCAAATTAGAACTCACCTTAGCTTCTCAGGTTGAGGATTAAGGCAAGTAGCTCATCTATCTGCAACTATTTTTCACTTATACTTTATCTCTGATGATGACAGAAACTGGCCAGGAGCCCACAAGGCAGGCTGGGAACTTACCCCAACATCGTCATCACTCTGTATCAACTGTGAGTGTCCAAAGAGGCGCCTCTTCAGTATGGGCTCAACCAGGGTAAGATACACCATGTACAGAAGTAGGAGGCCCAAAATAGAGAGATAAATTATAATGGTAACCTAAGGGAAATTGAAAATATATTATATCTCTGTGCAAGATCAGATCAGAATTTTGTATAACATTAAAGCCGCGGTGAAGACTGACAGCTCTGCTTAGCCTACAGGATTTCCATACCAACCAGATTCCACTGTAAGAAACAAACTCAACTCTTCACCAAAGCATTATTTAAAGAAGACTTTAAATTAAGACTAAATAATGCCTAAAATTTATGGAATCGTACATTTACAATGAGTTAATTTTAGGTACACAGAATTACACATTTAAAAAATCTGTTAAAAAGCAAAGTACAGTGAGGATTTCTCATTTTGTCTTTTGCATCTGTGAGTCTCTGAAATACCATTTCACCTATTGTTAATCATTTGTCTTCCTGATTAGCATAGAGGTTTTCTTTTTTTCAGCTGAATATAATGTCCTAGATTCAGCAGTACTACTGGCCAAACAACTTAATGGAATTCTTTCGAGAAATTAACTCAGGTGAATTTCAATAGAACACTGTATTCTTTTCGATAAGTTGAAATCTGTAAAAACCTTTTAGGCCAAGGATTTTCTTGGGATACTAATTTGTGTGCTGATCAAATGTACAGCAAGACATACCCACTAGTGGGCCAGGTATTTAGCTCAGTGGGTCCGGCACCTGTCTTGCAAGTGCAAGGACTCGGGTTTGATATCCTTCGCCAACCACATACTGGGCGTGGAGACTCACACCCAGCAGCAATCAGTACCACATACCACAGTGCCAGGTGTGGTGGCTCATACTTGTAATCCCAGCACTTGGGAGGCACAGGCACGAGGATTGCTATCATGTGAGTTTGAGGCTGAGCTCAGGGCCAGTCTGAATTACAAAGCAAGACCTTGTCTCAAAAAAGAAAAAAAAAAAGACATACCCACTAGAATAGATATAATAAATTAGACAGACAGTGGTGATTATTAGCAAAGACTGATGAAACAAAAACCTCATCATATACCAATGGTAAATGGCATAATTGCAGCCAGGCAAGCCTGTAATCACAACACTCTGGGAAGATGAGGCAGGAAGATCACAACTTTAAGCCCAGCCTGGGCAATGTATCAATTTAATGACTTCTTGTGTCCAAAAACAAACAAACAAACAAAATACATAGCTCAGTGCACAAAGATCCTTAACTCCAGTACTGGAGAAAAAACATATGATTCTTTTGGGAAAAATTCTAGCTGGCTATTTCTTTAAAAATTAAATATAACCTCACTATCATAAGAAATTTATCTAAAAAAAAGAAAACATACATCCTCTGAAAGATACATATATATAAGATATTCATGATAGTATTAACAGTGTATATCTGGAAAAATCTAAATATTCATCAACTGATGAATATTTATAGAATGGAATACTATTCAACAATAGAATGGGATGAGGGACTGATATATGCTACAAGTTAGCCAACAATCAAAAATATTTTGCTAAGTGGGAGAAGCCTGGCACAGAAGACTACATGAATATGATTCTGCTTATATGAAATGTTGAGATATGCACAGACGAAAATAAAACAGTGACTGTCTAGTACTTAGGATGGAAGCAGGGGTTAACTACAAAGGACCAAGAGGAATATCCTTAGGTTGACGGGAATACTTTAAAATTGGATTTTAAAAGTTGTTGATTTTAAAAATTTACTAAAATTTATAGAATCGTACACTCACAATGAGTTAGTTTTAGGTACATAGAATTATACACAGCAAAAATCTGTTAAAAAGCAAAGTACAGTGAGTTTTTCCCTACAGCATCACACCCAGTTGAACAGGAGCTCTGCTGCACGGCTACTGAGCAAAAATCCTGTGACCATTCCAGATTCACCACCAGGCCTTTTTCTGAGAAAAGGAATGGGAGGAGCCATTTATAAAATGTTAGAAGCTATAACAAAGTAATCAAACTCATTAATGATCAAAGTAGTGATAAGAATTATCTATACTCCATTCCCACAGGAACTGAAGGGAAACCTTAAGCCAGAAGTAAAGTTTCCAAAATAGTTAGTCTCTATACAGATGACAGGTACTCTATAATCTAATTTAGCCATATAGGATTCAAAGGGTTGGGAGGGAAGGAAGAGGAGGGCCCCATCACACTGCTGTCTCACTAAGCTTTGGCATACATAGCTCACAGAGACACTGCGATATCACTGGAATATGTTAAGGAAGCATAGCACATTTTGATGCCATCTCATGTGATCTCTCTAACAAGTCCTAAATAACCCACAGAGCATCTCAGACAGGCAGAGAACAGGCCCATTGTTTCTTAGGGGAGGGAGGTGAAAATATTCTGCCTTTTCTGAAAATCTAATATAATATAAACCCATATAATATAATAACCTCTTTAGCATATTTCACCTTGATTGTGACAGAGCTTCTTTCCTCATATTTGCATTCACAGCGGAGACAGTAAGCCTCTACGTCAGGTCCTCGCACTGGCATAGGATCCACAACGTGAAGACAATCGCTGAAAAATCAGATAAAACACGGAGTCAGCCTGGCTGGATTTTTCACTCGTCTTGGCTAAAACTTCCTTGAAATTCAGATTAATGAACTTACCCAATGAAAAGATATAAGGAACAAATAATAGAGCAAAGATAAATTCTTTCCTCTCTTCATATTAGCATTTTGGTAAACTGAACAGTGTCAGAAGCCATAAAGACACATAATGTCAGTTATTTATTTTCAAGCTGCTCTTTCCTCAACCCAGTACTGGGGGCTGAATCCAGTTTCTTCACACTGAGCCACATCTCCAGCCTTTTAAGAACATTTTTTATTTTGAGACAAGGTCTTGCTAAATTGCTCAGGTCAGGTTCAAACTTGCAATCCTCCTATCTTAGCTTCCCACAATAGAATGCTGGGATTACAGGTCTGTGCCCCCACACTCAAACTGCAATTGTTAAGTTACAAACACACCAGGAAAAACTCAATTAGAATTAAAAAATCACTTAACAAATTGATAATTTAAAGTGACATGGGCATCGTTTAAGGGTTTGTCTCTTGGGATTTAACATTAACTTACTGCCACAACATAGGATAGGAATGCCCTATCACTTTTAAGAGAAGGATACATTCTGAAACTCTGAAAAGTAAACACTCAAAACCATAGTAGAAATATTAAGTTTTAATAATCAAAAGTCTATTTTTTTTTTTTAAGACAGGGTCTTGCTTTACAGTTCAAGCTGGTCCTGAACTGAGCTTTGAACTCAGAAATCCTCCTGCTCCTGCTTCCTGAGTGCTGGGATTACAAGTGTGAGCCACTATGCCCAGCATTATGGTATGTGGTGCTGATTGCTGGTGGGCATGACTCACCATGCCTGGCTTTGCTGGAACCACTGACTTAAATCCCCAGCCCCAAAAGTCTATTGGTAGGAATAAAATAATGAAAATATTTTAAACAACACTTACTATATAAAAATAAGAATGAAAGGTTTATATACAGAGCAAGGCTATTAAAGTTTTTTTTCACGTGCCCAGGGATTTAACCCAGTGGTTCCAGCACCTGTCTTGCAAGCCTAAGGGCCCGTGTTTGATCCCTGGTAACCACATACAACAATGCCAGGTGTGGTGACTCATGCTCACCAGCAGTCAGCACCACATACCACAGTGCCCGGTATGATGGCTCATACCTGTAATCCCAGCACTTGGGAGGCAGAGGCAAGAGGACTACTGAGATTGAGGCTGAGTTCTAGACCAGCCTGAACTACAAAGCGAGACTCTGTCTCAAAAAAAAAATAAATAAATAAAAAAGAATGGTGTAGTAAAAGTCAATTTATCCTTGATTAATGTGATTTAATTTTAATATAGTTATGAAAATCAAATCTGCACTGATACGATTTCAGATATCTCACAACCCACATTGTAAGAGTTTGTGGTGTCTCTCCCAGACATACAGAAGACCAGGAATGTGTCTACCTAATGCACACAGGAAATAGAGAATGCTAAACACCCCCAACGAGGAGGCCCTCCCTCTCAGAATCAGCTGTCATCCAGCTCAGTGCTCAGAGGAGTCACCTGTACAAGGCAACTCTGGAAAATGATTCCTGGCTCCTAGGTCAATGCCTTTTGTCTCTTTGAACCTCAAGCAAAAAGAGATTTACTTCCTATTGCTTTCTTTTTTATTTCAGATTCACAAGCTTCAGCAACAATACCTAAGACTCATGTGGGAATCTAAGTGCTTACTTAGTAAGTACTGGGTGTTTCTTTGGAAGTAAAAATATATTTTACAGTATTTCTTTTTTATTTTGTTTTGGTTTTTTTAAACAGGATCTTGCTAAGTGGCTAAGCTGCACAGGCTGGCTTTGACTTTGCAGTCTTGCCTCAGCTACACACACACATATGGTGTGAGCTACCATGACTAGCTACAAATATTTTAGCAACAAAAAAGTGATGAAGACCTTACAAAAGGTGTACGTGGCTCAAGAAGCAGGAAGATGTCCTGACTGACTACTGTAAATAGCTAATTTAGACCCAGCTCAAAGGACTTTAGAAACTAGGCAATACCTCCCCCTGGTGTCGAAAGGAAGATATTACCAGCCTTGAGCCACACCCCAAACACAAAATAGACTGCTCCTCAAATGTTTCTTACATTTCAAATCAGCAGCCAGGATAAGTCAATGAAGAATTAATGCTAACAAGTGGGCAAAATAAGAGGCCTGGAAAACATAAGGTCAAGACGTATCTGGGGCCTCACAGATATTTAAGGACTCAGGAAACCATACCTCCTGGTTAATCATAACTTGCCTGCCTTTCTAATGCCAGTTAAACATTTTCAGAGCCAAATGGAATCTATCCCAGTGAAAGGCTAAGCTTCAGGGTGGAAGCAGGGAAGAGAAGTCTCAAACAGGGTTTGTTTTCAACTATTTACATTTTCAGAGCTCCCTATTTTGACTAATAACCAGTGATAAACAACATATAGTTTCTGGCTGAAGCATGAATAACAAAAAGTTGGTGAAAAGACTAGTGTTAAATACTTGACCAGTCTTTGTCTACCGCTCAAACAGGCATCATATTCTTTTACTGATAATAAATTATGTTTTAATATAGTTATGAAAAATCAAATCTGCGCTGACAGAATTTCAAATATGCAAAATCTTTTGCTTGTATTATATAAAGGGTCTTGCTGGGCTGGGGATTTAGCTCAGTGGTTTCGGCATCTGTCTTGCAAGCTCAAGGGCCCGGGTTCGATCCCTGGTAACCACATACAAAAATACTGGGCAAGGTGACTCATGCCCACCAGCAATCAGTACCACATAACACAATGCTGAGAATGGTGGCTCATGCCTGTAATCCCAGCACTCGAGAGGCAAAGGCAAGAGGACTGCTGAGTTTGAGGCTTGCCTGGGTTGCACGGTGAACTCAGGGCCAGCCTGAACTACAAAATGAGACCCTGTCTCAAAAAAAAAAGGAACTTGCTGATGTAAAATCTTTAAGAATATGGCCAAATCATTCAGCAGTGTAGTCAAATCACCTTGTAACAGGAAACTTACTACAGTTCTCAGGAGCACAGCAAATAGACTGAACTTAAATGCAAATGTCTTAGTAACTTTCCTTATTGCTGGAAGAAAATATCCAAATCTACAGCTTAAAGAAGGAAATGTGTATTTTGGCGGACAGTCCGTAAGTTTCAGTGCATGTCCAGCAGGCTTACCTGCAGAAATAGCATGGCTGAAGGGCCTGGGAAGAGGAAAGCTGGTCATGTCATGGAAACCCGGAAGGAGAGAGGTCAGAGAAAAACCAGGGAAGGAGATAAGCTCTTCCAGGTCACGTCCCCAGTGACCCACCTCTAGCCAGGCTCCCTCCTAATAGCAAGCAAGCTATCGCACCCCATAATCCAATCACCGCCCAAAAACCCTGCCTCTGAGTACATGAGACTCTTGGGAGATATTTAGATCTACACAATTATAGCACATGATGAGCAATAAACAGGATCACTAGAGAAACACAGTATATTGAAATGCTGCCTTATCTTTTTCAAAGTCAGGCTCGAATACTGTGGGTGAATGAATTTAATCTTGTTTTCAAACTCTTTGCTAGTTACTGACCTTTGAAACCAGGTAAATGAAAGTACATAGCATTTGGAGCCATTTCCCTTTGATTCCTAGCCAAACAATCTTCCATTGTGATTATAAACCATAAAACATCACAATTCCATGGCAAGAAGCATATCCCACCTACTATACCACAATTGCTTCCAGCTATTTCATGGCACATATAAAACAAGCCACCATTGTCAGGCCTTCCAGGATGAAGAAGGCTGCTGGTGGCTGGCTCACCAGTGTGGATTCCAATTACAGGCCTGCCAGAATGCCCAACACTGCCCACTCTCTAT
>PVIR01013143.1:0-43152 GCA_004026965.1 Petromus typicus | reverse complement strand
GGTTCGATTCCCCGGTAGCCACATAACAATACTGGGTGTGGAGACCCACACCCAGCAGCAACCAGTACCACATACCACAGTGCCGGGCGTGGTGGCTCACGCCTGTCATCCCAGCACTCGGGAGGCAGAGGCAGGAGGATTGTGATGTGAGTTGGAGGCTGAGCTGAGGGCCAGCCTGAACCACAAATCGAGACCCTGTCTCAAAAAAAAAAAAGAAAGAGCAAGATCCTGATTCCATCAAAAGCTTGACTATGAGTCAAGAGCAAGAATGGAATTTCCATCTTGTGCTGGGAGATAGGTAAGGGCTAGTTTCCTTAAGCAAAGAAGACCATCCCTAAGCCCCACACACTGGTGGACGGAAAAATCAAATACACCCTAAAGTTCAGTTATGATTGGCTTCAGATGGTAGAGGCGGGACCTGAGAATTCAAGTCATCTGTCTCTTCTATTTGCAGTTAGTCAAACTGAGTTCATAATGTAGATACCCAAAACCTACACTCGGTGAACCTGCAACAATGACAAGCACTACAATGACGACTTCGATGCTTTAGGACAAATAATCTTTCAGTGTTTCACATTTTGCTGCATCAGGTTCTTCAACTATACAGAAAACAATGCAGGGCAAAGGGAAGTAGGCATTTTTGTACTCCAGGACCCGTAGGTGTGACTTCCAGTTTCTCTCTGCCCATTAGTGTTTCCAGGCATGTGGTCTTGGTCACTTATTTACTCCCCTAGCCCTTGGTTCTCAAATACACCACCGAGATAAGAAGAGCTACTGCGCACGACAGTCATGTGATGCAGCTGCCCTGGGCTCAGATGACTCAGGGTGTTCACAGCACGGAGGGAACACTGGCCACCGGCCTGGATTTTGCAGGCAGATCCCCAAGTGTGAATCTCAGCCAGAAGCTGCAACTTGGGCGGGTCAGTCCTTTCTGAGTTTCAAATACAGATATCAGTGTTGCCTCCCAGAGTCCCTCTTAATGTAGGTAAGGATAGGCACCTTGCCTCACAGAGTTAGAACAGGTAAGCCCAGGACAGTGACGCGAAGTCCCCGCTGCCTGGGCAGCTGTCCCCTGCCGCTCCCAGCGGGCCCTCACCACGGCACGATTTCCCTCAGTACTCCTTTCAGTGCATGCCTGCTGTGCTGGGAAGCGGAGACTCATAACGGCTTCACTCAGTTTCCAAGCCTAAGATTCCTTGAGGCAAAGAAGATCTAGAATATGAAAATATGGAATTTGAAATTCAAAAATCTTCAAACCCTATGAAATTACAATTTCCATGGCTAAGCAGTGAACAGCACAAACAGAATCAGGACAATAAAGGGAAATTTGTGGAGGTTCTTTCCCCCAATGCACTGCTATCCCTGGACAGAGTCACTTTCTAGCCTCCGGATGACTCCGCTCTGGGCGCGTGAGAAGCTCCAGGCACGGAGGGAGGTTAACGGGACAGATGTCGCCAGAGATCAGCCCAGCACTTACTGCACGCTGGGCCGTATTTAACAATTAGCTGCTTCCTCAGCGAGCGCTCAGACATCAACAAAACAGTGACAAAAACCATTTCTTTGGAAGGCAAATAGCCAGAAACTTATCAGAAACAGTAAGTATGAAAACATTTTATAAGCACTTAAGTAATGAAATCAATCATCAAGGTTCTTGGCAGCGTGGCGCTCATCTTATTACAAAGGACATTCACCATGACCCTGTTTTGTTTCTTCTGTGACTATTTATTAATGGAATTTGTCTCACTACCAGTGTGGCAACCACAAATACTTGCCTTTTCCACCTCCAGACACGCACAGAAGGTGAGCCGGGGGTATGACATGCACACCGGACTTACCTGTGTGCCAACCATAAACTGTTTTCCAACGTCGGGACTTTATTTCCAGTGGCGACAAATTACTTACCTCACAGCTGATGGTGACGCGCCAGGGTGTGAGTTGGCAGTGGGAACCCTCTAGTCTGATCCTTCCCTTCTGTGGTCAGTAGAGACAGGGAGGCTCAGAGAACACAGATGCACGTCGAGGCCACACGCCTAGCAAGCCGCTGCCGCCCACGCGCTGGAAAGCAAGTCAGCTGACCGGGTCCGGGCTCTTCACGGGACACATCACATCGCGGCACAGGCCTAATGTTATTCCGGTGAGTAACCATTGCACAGCGCTGAGTGTGACTCACTTTTTCTCCAAGACATATGCCATCTTCCCACCAGGAAGAGTCATCTCTTCCCCATTTAGCCACCAGGCCACTTTTGAACAGGTAGGTGGCTGGACTGCTTTTGCAAAATACATGAGACTTATTCTAAAACCAACATTTCATGTTCGCACATTACGTTGCAAATGTATGTGCCCTAGACTGAAAATACATTTACAAAAATAATAACAACAACAATAATAATAATAATAATGGGGGCTTATCGTGGCTTGGACAAAATTTGTGTTTTTACAAAATTATTTATTATAGCACAGAATCTTTAATTCCAATGACAAGATTGCCTGCAGTCACGTTTAATATTCATCCACCTTTGTTCAGGCAGAAAATTGACATTAGAACAGGCCTATTTTTATAAAAGACATTTCTAGTTTTTCCATAGGGAAGATCCTCTTTCAACTATTATTCAAAGATATGCACAGAGAGTCTAGCCTCAACTTGTGATTTCAAGTGATAACTTTTTATTAACTACTTTATCCAGTGAAGGGCTTTGCAGACAGCCCAAATGTAGAGCAGGCCGAGAAGGACGGACAGCTCCGGGTGCCACGTGTCCTGGACAATGGTCACCCCAGCACGGAGGACTCTTTTCCCTCGCTGAACTGACAGCCTCTTATTTGTTCAGCATCGAGGCTGCAGATGTTGGAAAATGTCAGCCTGCAAAAGGAAGAAGGAACTAACCACCACATCCTGACCCAGGCTGCCTGCCAGGAGAGTGTTGGTTTAGTAACAGATGGGGAAATTTTGAAAAATAAAAAACAAAAAAATCTCCATACGGAGAGCTCTGCAGACGAGGTCAGAGACTCCACAGAGCCTCGAGTCCAGGCGCAGTGTGTGTGGTCAGTGGAGGTCACTGTGCCCTTGGGTAGGGGCAGTCTTTGCCCAGGCTTTGCTCAGCCTGTTTGCTGCTCTGTCTTCCAGTCTTTGCTGCCAAGACTGGCTTAACTGAACAGTGGCACATCTGGGCTCCTGCTGGGCAACGAAGAAAAACATGTGGTCAGGAGTTATGTTAGGGTTGAGAAAGGGCAAAAGAAAGCAACACAGAAGCAAAGAGCTAGAGGGAGGGGAAGAAACAGTGGAAGAGTGTCCTGAGATTTTGCCAAGGACAAGGCCTGGGGGTACCCCTGACTCTGCAGCAGCCAGTGCTTCTGGGTCCACAAGTTTGCCAGGGCAAGGGCACAACGTGGCCAGGCCAGGAGCCTCGGTGCATAGGCAGGTGAGGGAGACGTCAGGAACTTTGCCTGTACCTTTCTTGGAAGTTAGAGAGCACAGCGGGCACCGCAAGAGGCCAGGGAGGCTGGCACTGTGCTCTTGAGCCAGGGCTTCTCCTCACTCAAAGCACGCGGGTGCACTGATGAGAAACACCGCATCTTCCTCTAGAAAAGAAGCTCACTAAGGTATACAGTCTCCTGTTACTAAGTTTCACCTTTTAAAAATGCTTCTTAATCAATACAGCAGAATTATCCAGATCCAGCTGGGGTCTGATCACCGTGAAACCCCAGCAAATAAGCAACTGTTATCACAACAGGAAGACTTAATATCAGGAAGGCAGCAAGGTGTCTCTCCTACATCACATCTAATGTAATCTAATTATATGTGGGGTCCTAGAGGGGGGAGTGTTCCCTTTGGTGTGGGAGAGATCACTTTATTTATTTTACATTTGCAAGTGTGTGGAATAATTTGATGTTTGCCTAAAGTATAAATCTGCAAACTGTGTATGTGGGTCTGAAGCTGAGGGAGATACGTGCTGTTGTCTACAAAATCCACCAAAGTTTCTTTAACCAAACCTGCACAGGAACAAAACAAATAGATGAGAAGAGAATCCAGAAAAAGGTCTAAGTATCTGTGTGACATGTGACTAAATATTATTTCAATTTTTAGGAGAAAAATGGCTTAGTCTTTTTTCCTCTCAATTCAAATTTGATAAAATCTGGTAAGTGTTTCAGGCACCACTGATTCAGCACACTGAGGCAAAATAGCTGGGCTCTATCTTACATGAACAAGAAAAATAAATTTTAGAAGAATTAACATTTTATGTTATAGAATAAACAAATGACACAATAGGAATATCTGAAGCTATAAAGCCAAAGACAGTTTAACTATCAAAAGAAGTTTAAGAAAAGTATTTAGAATGTTAAATTATTCCACAAACAATACAAAAAAACAAATTGCAAGATGGAAAAAATATCTGCAAACCACATGAGAGACTGAAAGTGAAAATGTGTACATCAGGCATACAAATAAAAATGACCAAGCAATATAAAATATTTTCAAAATATAATTCAAACATGAGTGTCCAAATGGCCGGGCATGGTGGCTCACGCTTGGAATCCCAGCTCTCGGGAGGCAGAGGCAGAAGGATTGCTGTGAGTTTGAGGCTCGCCTGGGCTACATAGTGAGTTCCAGGCCAGTCTGAACTACAAAACGAGACCCAATCTCAAAAAAAAAAAAAAAAAAGAGGTCCAAATGGCTTAATAAACACAGGAAAAGATGGTAGTTTCTTTGGTAGATTTGGAAACACAAACTCAAGACACAGTAACATGCCATCTTTCGTCTATCAGATGGACATTAATGACTTCACCTCTAATCCATGTATCAGCCAGGACAAAGGGAGAGTTCTCTCACAGAGAAATGGAAGAAAAGTGGATACTAAAGTCTAAGAAACTAATCCAAAAGTTTCTAGGAAAATAGTTGCAGTATTTAGCATTATTTATACTGATCTACCCTACAAAGAAAGGTGAGAAAAAACTAAACATTCATAAATTGGCAAATGCCTGAATAAATTATAATACATCAGTGTTATATAAAATATGAAATATTATTTTGCTATTTAAAAGAGTGAGTTGATCCAGGCGAGGTGGAGCATGCCATAACTCCAGCACTCAGGGAGGCGGAAGCAGGGGGACTGCCATGAGTTTGAGGCCAGCCTGCGCTACATGGTAAATTCAGGCTCACCCTGAACCACGCAGGTTCTCAAAACAAACAAGCAAGTAAAAGTGTGTTGTGGTTGTAACTAATGATAAGAAGAAACATCAGTGAAACCCTATTTGTAAGAAAGGGTAAGTGCTTTGCAATGGGTAATCCTATGGGATAACTGTCCAGGCTGCAGGACCAGCTATCCGTCAAACACCAGTTGCACTGTTAGCATGAAGGTGGATTTTAATGCAGTTAACGTTCAAATGAGACAGCTTTGAATAAAGAGCCCAATAGGTGAAGACTTGAAGAAGGCAAAGGCTTGAGACCCCCGCAGAGAGAAGGAGTCTGCCTCCACGCCGCTCGGACCCACGGAGGCACAGCCGCAGCCCGCCAGCCTCGCAGATCCAGCTTGTCTGGTCCCTTCATCAGGGAAGCTAACCCTTCAGGATTCCTCCGAATCTCTCTTCCTGCTCCTTTTTGCTCCCTTCCCTTCCTCTTCTTCCTCCTCCTCTTTCACTTCCTTCTCCTTCATTCTCTCAACTTTAATATAGTATTTGAAAATACTATTTTTCAATACTATAAACAAAACCCATCAATATTTTATTTAAACTTGTGAATGTACATGTCTATTTGTATAGATTTGTGTGAAAATGTGGAACACTGCGAATTTGTATGAAGCTGAAAATTCGTGTGTGTGTGTGTGTGTGTGTGTGTGTTGAAGAGAAAAATATCTAGAGCTATACAAAAGTAGCATAATATAACAGAGAGAACAATAAAACCATGGGTACCTAAAAATCGAACATACACAAATAGAAAGACATAAGTAAACTAAATTTTTAAAGAATCAGTGGGGACCGAATAGCAAACAGTCTTCCATGGCAGGCGAAAACATACTACTGTCTTGTCCTGTTCACAGTGGAAAGTCACCAAAGGTTAAAATATGCCAACAAGAAGAATCTGAAGGGAATGTGCTTAGATTAGCTCACAGCATGGCGCTTTGAAGCGTGGGCTTTGTCATCAAGTGGATGGATCTGCGTTCAAGTCCCCGTTCCACAAGTTATCTGGGTATGACTTTTCTGTGTGCCCAGAATAGTAACAATCACACCTACATCATGAGACTGCGTGAGTGTCCCATGAGACCAGAGATAGAGGCAGAATGCTGCCAGCGTGGAGTGAATAGGGGCATTTCTCACTCGTGTGGTTTTGTGAACATTAGGGAAACTCCTGAAGGGCTATATCAGAACCCAATAAGATTTGCACAAAGCAGAAAAGCGGCTGGTCGAGCAGTTAGGACATCCAGAGTACAGGGAAAGGAGCGCGGTGTGGGCCTCTGTGCTCATGGTCACAGAGAAGAGGCACGGGGCACAGGAACGGGGGAGGGAGGACCTGAGGTTAAACCTACAGGAGGGTTTGTTATCAGGGATGATGCTGACGTTCTTGGATTTGATGATATCTTAGTCTACGTGTGCTCTTACTGTATAACACCAGAGTCATTTTTAGAGAGAAATGGTACTGGGGATCGAACTCAGGACCTTCACTTGCCTGGCAGGCACTTCACCACTTAGGTACATCCTTGGCCCCAACACCTGAGTAATCTGTAAAGAACAGAAATTTATTTCTCATGGTTCCGGAAACAGAGAGGTCCAAGATCCAGCAAGGGCTCAGCCTCCGTGCCGGCCTACAGCCTTCTTGCAAAGCACTGTGCAGGTGGAAAGAGCCAGCCAGCGTACTGCTGCACAAGATGTCTCAAAGGGGCCTTAATCCCATGACTGAGGGAGTAATTTCCATGGCCTTCTCTGCCCTCCACACATGTCCAGCTGAAATTTGGAGGTGACACATTGGACCCTAACAGATAATGATGCTGCTGATAATAGAAGAGCAGGTCTAGGAGAGGGGTGAGGCAGGAAGTTTGGTTGGGATATAATAATCATTACTATTTATAAATGTTTAGTGAACGATCTTTTATTAGGATCCTATGAAGTTGTTATAATTCCTTTTCCCATTGCACAGATGAGGAAACGGATAGATACTAATCAACTTTTCCAGGGCCATAGAGCTAATATTGCTGGAAGTGGGTTATAAATAGATAAGGAGGACTTCAAAGTAGAGGCTAAGGTCAAAGGCACCGAGGGCTGCCAAGCATCTGAAAAGAGAACACTGAAAACATACACTGAATTTGGAGACTGGGAGGGAACCTCACCCATGTTACAGTCTGATTTCAGTGGCTTTAGAGGCAAGGAATACAGAAGAAAAGGTGATAAATATTGACGATTGTTTCAGAGAACACAACATGTAAGAGCTGGAGACAGAAAGGCAGTTGCAAGGTTTTTCCCCTCGTGGCTTCTTCCTTTTGTCAGAATGAAACAAATCCTTCTCTTGACCTACAAGGCCCCATCGGGCCTGGCCCCTACTTACTGCTGTGATTCCGTCACCTGCCACAAAACAGTGGTTACTGGGGAAGCGTAATGAAGATCAGAGGGTAAAACACAGTAGATCAACAGGGTGAGAAGTCTAGTGACATAATGCACAGCATGAGGACTGCAGGTCATAAAATTGTACTGTACAAGGAGGAGCTCTTGCTAAATGAACTTTTAGTTGCTCTTACCACAAAGACAAAAACAAAGCATGAGCAAGTATGTGAGGCTACAGATGGTCAGTTTGCTTCAGTATTGAAACTGTTTTTCACTCTTTACATGTATCCCATAACATTGCGATGCATACCTTGGTTATTCATGGTAAAATGTGTTTTAAAATATATATAAGTGAAGTAGCATTCCTTACAGCCCATGTCATCCTTGACTACCTCCTCCCCTCCCACCATGCTGTTCCACCTGGAGCTAGCCAGCTGCGGACTGTACCTCTGGGACTGTGAGCCAACATCAACCTGCACAACTTTAGGGTCCAGTGTCAGGTATTTCATCCCAGCAACAGGGAGGCTGACTGACACAATGCTCTCTTATATGCTGAAAAGAGCCTCTTGAGAGTAGATTTTAAGTCTTCCTACAGCACACACACAAAGTATAATTATGGCATTTTGTCCAACAGATAAGAAAGGGGCAAATAAATTTTTCTCAAGTGCCTCAAGTGTTTGCTCAACATGAGTTACGAACATCTGTAAATAGCTGCAGAGAGGTGACTCATCGATCGATACATCATCCAATTTTTGACTACCAGTTCTTTGTTCTAAAATTAAACCTTAAAATGTACAAGAACCACATGTACAATCTACAATTTAAAGAATGGCCACTGAATTCATAGTTCATATTTACCAATGTTTTCATTTAATATCCTCCCTTTCTTCAAGACCTACCACAAATCCAGCTCAGAGAGAAGTTAATACAAAATGCAAGGCAGGAAACCGCTGAACATATTAGGCTGGTCCTGAATTCATCTAAAGGCACCACGTGTCAGGCCCAAACCCCAGGTCTAACATTTTAACCCTACTCACAATAATAAGAGGTTCCATCTTCACAGAATCGATCAGTTCAGAGACAGAATCTATGACTTGTCCCAGGTTACCTACTTGTATCAGTTCTTTTATTGTTGTCATAATTTATCACAAAACTACAAGCTCTAAAGAAAAAATTTGGTTATCTCCAAGTTCCGTAGGTTGGAAATCTTGGTGGCTTGCTTTGCTGTTAGGTTCTAGCTCACAAAGCAGAAGTGGACGTGTTGGCTGGGTGAGGCTAGTATGTAGGGTTGGGGGGGGAAGAACCTACCTCCAGCCTTATTCGCACATTGGAAGGAGGAACTTGAGCTGAGGTCCCTATGTCCTTGCTGCCTGCCAGCTCGGCTCTCAGGGGCCAGTCCAGTCCCATCACAATGGCCTCCTATCTGGAAGCCTGCTCACACTTCAGATTTCTCAGACTCTAACTGAGAAGCGTCTTCACTCTTAAAGATCTACAGGGATCAGATTAGATTCAGCCAAATAATTCAGGGTAAATTCCCTTTTTAAGGTCTGTGGTGATAGTTATATCTGCAGAGCCCCTCTGCCATGGAATGTGATAATGTCCTAACTGCCGGGGATCAAAGCACAGTCATCTTCAGAAACCCATTCTTGTACTTCATCAACCATCATTTAACCTAGAATCTCATGACTGTGTTACTAGACAAGATACAGCCTACCATGAATATCAAACAGTTATGTATGGCACAGGGGCAGTAGGAAGAAAATGAAAAAGAAGGCTTAAAGGTACTGTCTGCAGTAGAGAAAGTCAGCTTTCATCATTTGTAGGTAAACGGGTGCACCTCGAGACCACAGTGTTGAGTGAAATAAATCAGGCACAAGATTAAATATCACGTGGTTTCTCTTATATAGCCAACCTAGAACATACAAAGACAAAATAAAAGATAAGTAATAAGAAATAACAGGTCTTTTTCAATGGGAAGGAGAATGAGAGATAGAAGGAAAGGGCAGGAAGGACGGGGGAGGAGATGACATGAGAGAACTGAAGGAAAAACTTGAAATCGAGCGTTTGCAAATGGGAAGGGGAACAGGAGTTGGAGGAAGCAAGGACGATGGGAAAGGAAAGAGCCAAAACAAGAGCATTAGGACGTGTGATGTACATGTGAAAATTCCCCCAATAAATGTGATCATTATGCACTGCAAACAGGTACTAAAAATATATTTTAAAAAAAGCACTTAATGTTTATTGGCCTTTATCTTGCCTAAAGCAAATTGAAAATAAGGTATAATAATATGTGACAGTCTTCAATGACAATTTCTTTATTAATATTATAGAAATATATTGGAATAGTTTAAAAAATTAGATAACTAAATCATTTACAAATAAAGGAAGAAGGAAAAATACTTATTGACAATTCTTAATTCCAAAGCTCTATTTGTTTAATCTACTGATTTTAAAATGTGGTTGGTCCTATGTAAACCCATCCTGTTACCATGTGAGTGATACCATCTTGAGGTGGCGCGGCCATCACCCAGGGCAAGGGGACCCTGTCCCTGTGATGGCGTCACACAGTGGAAGTCACGCCAAAGGGAAGAACAGAATGAAACAGAGCACTTTCCAAGAAAGCTGCAAGCAAAGAGTAATGACATTAAGTTATCACCTAGGAAACCAGAGGTAAAGAGTTTTAGAGATTTCATCATTAAGGCCGATTGGAGTATGGAGCCAAGGAAAAGTGTTACCTCAGAAGCACCAGGAAGAAAACCTCAGAGCAGAGCATGAAGGCCAGGGTCCTGCCTGAGACGACTTCGAGCAAAAGGCCGCACAACTCAGCGCGTGGGAGAGGCACAGCGGCTGGGCAGCAGCCCGGCCACTCGCCTGCTGGTCCCTCAGCACAGACAAGCGACTCTCACGGCTGGAAATGCCACGACTTGAATGAGTCAACGACAGGGGGCGCACAAGTATCTTTTCCCCAGTGTCAGAGAACGAGCCCAGGGCCTCTGCACTGACCGACATCCCTGTCCTCTTTAATTTTTATTTTGAGACAGGGTCTCTCTAAGTTCTTGAATTGTCCAAGCCAGGGTTGAACTCAGGCTCCTCCTACCTCAGCCTCCCAGAGAGCTCAAATTATGGACATCCACCACCGACCCTGGCAATGTGTATGACATTCTAATTCAGAAGGGAACGTCTCCCAAGATTCTGACCCTAAGTAATTCCTTTTGTAGTGACTGCCAAAAAAATCACAGAAAAGTTACATTAGATATTTTAGTCTAAATGAGGAGACACTTTTATGAGGCTAGTAAG
This sequence comes from Petromus typicus, assembly GCA_004026965.1. Taxonomy (NCBI): domain Eukaryota; kingdom Metazoa; phylum Chordata; class Mammalia; order Rodentia; family Petromuridae; genus Petromus; species Petromus typicus. The sequence continues at coordinate 32,328 of PVIR01013143.1, read as the reverse complement.
CCCTTTTCTTAGTGTCATAAATTTACATATTTAGAATTTCAACTGAAAGCACTGACCTTTTCTAACATATGCATTAACTTATTCTCTGTATTGAAAGTTTTCTAATACACCATGGCCGAAAGTAATACAGTTCAGATACAAACTTGAACAATTATTTACATGCAGAAGATCTCATATAGCACTACAACCAGTCCTACTTGGTGTGCAGATAATTTCTATCCCCTTGCACGGGGATCAAAGAGCACCCCAAGGGGTGTGGTTAGTAAGAGGCAGTGACAGTATGCTTCCCAAAGATGACACTGAGTGGGTTTTCTATACCACTGCAGACAAGAAAAATAATCAGAGCTCCACCCCAAGCTCTTCCTGTCCTTATTCATAGAGTCTGAGGTCTACTGTTGGGAGTTGTCAGTCAAGGTCAGAGTCAATGACAAGGAGATCTCAGAGGCTCCCATCACCCAAGCTGGGAAGGCTGTCTGGTGCAGTCTCCATCTACAGGCTCTGGGCTGTGCTCATAAAAGGGGACCTAAGAATCTATAGATATAATACACTGTATACATTTTACATATGGTTTACACTCTTCTCCTGGGCAAGCCTGGAGGAAGGGGAGCAGGCCCTGAAAAAGAGCTTCAGAGGCACACTTTCACTGCTCTCCAATTTTAAATTAGAAGTATTTTTAAACATACAGCCTTCTCTGGAAACGCATCCGTACACACAAACATACTTCCACATATGCACAAATCTTAGTTGCTTTCTATTCTTTTTTTTTTTTTAAGGTTTTTTTGAGACAGGGTCTTGCTTTTGTGGTTCAGGCTGGCCCTGAGCTCAGCCTCAAACTCACCTCACAGCAATCCTCCTGCCTCTGCCTCCCAAGTGCTGGGGTTACAGGCGTGAGCCACCACGCCCAGCACTGTGGTATGTGGTACTGGTTGCTGCTGGGCATGAATCTCCATGCCCAGTATTGTTATGTGGTTACCAGGGATCGAACCCGGGTCCTTGCACTTGCAAGACAGGCGCCGGAACCACTGAGCTATATCCCCGGCCCAGTTGCTTTCTATTCTAATAAAACTGATTCTGTGTGAAGTCCTAGGGCAAAGGTAGTAATCCATCCATACTAAATATTCCCAGAGGCAGTGTGGTTACCTAACTAGCTATCCATCAGAAGCACATACAAATCCTAGTGATAGAAAGTGAAGAGTCAGTGTCCCTAGCCGCAGCTTTTCTTTCACAGTGCTGGGAACTGAACTGAGCCCCACCCACAAGCTAAGCAGGTGCTCTACCACTTAGCTACATTCCCACAGCCCCAGACATTTGACTCAGTATTTTTAAGGTGGACTCATCACTGCCATCCTTCTCACACCTCTTCCCAAAAGCATGCAGGGCTGCACCAAAGTATGAATCTGCTTCAGTTAGGCTGCAGATCATTACTGTGTATGACAGAGCTCCGCTTCAGGCAAATGCTCCCTTGAACTGACCGTGGATCCCCACTCCTATCTCTGTATTCTGTCCTTTTTCCTTTAATAAACAGAGTGACTTGACCAGCTCATCCGACAAAAGGCCCAGAGGTGGAGACCAAGGAGACCCTTGCTGCTCAAGGAATAAAATTTGCTGACTCATCCTAAGTTAACAAAACATGGGGGCTTTCTCATGCTTTATTAACTGGGAGATGGTAATTTATCAGTTGAAGGTACCGAAAAATATTACATCAATTTCATCCAGCAAGTATTTATTGAATGGCTACTCTATTCAATGTACTCTTCAGGTGCCGGGCCTACAGAGGGGTGTGAGATCAGTTTAGAAGTGAAGAGGAAAATTATCTCTTGCCTATTTACATTTCTGTTGCTGGTTTTCCCCCTACAGTGGTACTGTCAGCTGGCATTCTTTGAAGTTCATATTAAAATGATGGAGTTGAGGGCAATAAAAGAATCCAGGCCATGATTACTCTTTTCTGTGCTATTCTGGGAGACTTGAAAGTGAGGAGTTAGTAGCACTTCACACAAAATTACCTTCGCCTCTAACGGCCAACCTGGCTCTTGTGCGAGGGTTAATTTCGTCTCGAAGATGTTAACCACGCGGTGAAGTGTTCAGTTTCCTGTGAAGGCTGCTGAGCGATCCAGTGTGCTTGAACAACGAGGCACCTGTGGGTTGTTCTTTTTAATTAAAAACTCTTTAATGGGATGGACTTTCCGGCACTTATTTGTTGAAAATGCTAGAATTTGGCGTACCTCATTTTCCAAAGTCCAATTTGAAAATTATGTTTAAAAATAGCCTCCTGGTTTGAGAACACAATGAAAAAGTCACAGCAGTTTCTGAAAGATGGATTTACAGGCTATTCATTTGAGAAAATAAGCAAGATTGCAATGAATCTGTCCTAGGGGTGATGTCTCTAAGTGCCTGGAAATTGACAGAGGAGCCGTGGGAAGACACAGGAAGGTCATACCAGGACCGTCACGCTGGGGGACCCTGTGCCACCAGAGCTGAGATCAGCAGAAAGTCTTCGCAGGGAGTGAGAAGAGGTAGCCGGGGGCAGAGAGGGTGAGCAGGCAGCAAGAGCCAGGGCACGCTGTGCACGTACTTCCATGTGGAGGCAAAGTGCAGACTGCTCCGCGGAAGAGGGACGAAGCACGGCGTGTCACAGGAAGGCTCCTCCGCGCAGAGGTAGCGTTCAGCTCACTTCCCTCTCTCTCCACAGACCCGGGGTTCCTGCCTCAGGCGAGGGTGCTGGAGAACGTCTCACAAGCACTATCCGAAGAGCCTTGTCTTCAGGATGTGGGTGGAAAGTGACTGCGGTGTGAACAAGGGCCGCTTCATAGAAAATAGTCCCTGCTTCTAGACTGAAGACTTTTTATTTTATGCTTCCATTCATAAACTGTTCTAAATTACATCAAAAATCAACTTACTCATTTGTTCTACCTATGCTTACAGAGGGCTGTATCCACATAATACTATGCTTTAGGTTTTAATTTATTTATTCCTTCATTCATCAAACATAATTTGTAAGTGCTTTTCAGACGCTAGGTATATGCCAGGTTCTGAGAATGCAAAATCTGGACACAATTTCTGTATTATTAAATCTAACAATTTAGTGACAGATCAAGACAATACATAAAAGGAATGCGTAATTTTAAACTGCTATCTATTTACTGGGCTGTGTGGGATGAGTCAAATTATGCTGCATCCACAACCAATCTAAGCATCTCCATGTTTACAAAAACAAAGATATATTTCTTGATTTATTTTTAAACACGCTGTAGAACCAAATGGCTCCCCAGGACAGGTGGCGACTGTACCTGGGGAGGCGCCGCCTGAGGGATGGATGATGTACAGGTCAGCGAACTGCTCAGACGACGGTGTCATTCACTGCAATGAGGAACACGGCGGTCTGGGACAGTAGTGTGTTCCGTTTGTTGCAGGAGTTTCTTCATTCAGTTTTATACATTCGGTTTTGAGGTTCCTTTAGGATACTTAGATGAAGGAGCTGAGCAGACATTAGGGCTCCTCTGGTGACATCTGGCTGGAGACCTAAGAGTTAGAAGCTTGAAGAAATAGTAGAACATGGAAGGAAGATATATGATTGAGCTTCCTCTGGTAACTGTACAGAGTGATGCATGTGAAGAAAGCCTCAGGAGAACGCAAATGTTGTTGGCATATCTCATAGAGGATATTAAGAAGGAGGGGACAAAAGACAGAAATCCAGGAGAGTGCAAGGTCTTGAAATCTAGAAGGTAGGCTCTTTCTAAAGCGAGTGTCAGCATCAAAAACCACACTGAAGAACCAAGCAAAATGAACATGAGGCTCTCTCGGACTTACAAGGGGGACTAATGGTACAATGGGGACTGAAGCTGTATGTTGAATAGGAATAAGGAGAGGAAGAGACCACTATTTAAGTGGACAGATTAAAAACAGACTTATATGTCATTCTTTTCCAAACCTCCACTAAGACAAAGATGAAAAAGATATTAAAGACATAAATTGACAAAGAGAAAGGAAGATAGAAACTACTGACAATTCTAGAAAGTTGGCTCCTAGACTGATAGGAAAAGGAAATTAGCAAGTTAGATATCAGAACCCACCAGAAATCTCAGAAATTGTGACCCGGGGCTCCTTTGAAGGTGAAGATGAAGGGGTGCTCAGCATATGAGGACAGATTGAAAAAACTTTAAAAGCACTGAAATTTTCCGTTAGTGCTTTTGTTGTCTTGTAGCTGCCCACTGCCTCTGCTTCATGCCAACCCACGATGGGCAGCTCATTCTTGGCAGAGGATAAAGCAGAAGATCTCTAGTTTGGTAGGTCTCAGGCACAGCTGAAGATACATGCCACACTTAGTAAGGATGCAACAAAGAATCCACTTGTCAGAAATAGGCTTTGGAAACACAGACCAAAATCAGGAGAGTCTAGCAGCTAACTGTGAAAGGCTGAGTTCATCAGATCTGCGTGTGGATGGGCTGACACTGAAAGGGGCAGAGGGGAGGAAGATGGGGGAGCAAGGGGGAGGGAAAGGAAGGGGGAGGGAGGGGAGGGAGGGAGATAGTGAGCTATGGGGAGAGACTCTATCTGTAGGTGGACAGGCTAACACTAGGAAAGAGATATTAGCAACTAACTGGGAAAGGAATTAGGCTTACACAGATGTTGACGAGGCTGAGGAATCTGAGGTGGGATATTTATGACTTGGATGCCCCAGGACAGTCTGCTGAGTTGTGTAAACTGACTTCATGGCACCAGGGGGTTGATTCTTTCCTTAGGAGTCCACTTGCCCTATTGACTGAGAAGCTGCTCTTGTTTACTATAAGCAGCCTGTTTGCTTCGTCCTGTTTGTGAAGGACTCACGTCACACCTGATGGACAATTAAATCAAAGTTTATTCATGGAATATGGAAACCTGCAGCCCTCTTCTTTGAGCTTATTGGGCTAGGCAGAGATTGGCTCAGTCTTCTTTAGGAAATTTGACCAGCCCGAGAGAAAAGAGCCAGAGAAAATGATAAGTTTTCCCCAAGGAATCACATCAAACACTGTCACCCTCCACACCATGACCTCAGTCTCTTCCTTCTGAGTATCTCCACTGACCAAACCCAAGAGGAAGACAAGAGGAAAGGAATTTACTTACCAGATCAGCTCTCCGGGGTACAGAGCAAGCTGTGAAGGACAGAGTAGATCTAGTGGGGCCAAAGAAAGACACTTTCTCCAAGGGAAAGAGGAACAGGTAGGAGATGTGTGTGTCTGGAAACTGGCAGAAAACAACTAGAAGGAGAGTTACACAAAAAGGCAGGGAAGAATATGGATTGATTTTTATGTCAGCTCCGTAAGGACTGATTTAAAATGCAAAGAATCTATTAAGTCTGGCACTTAAGAAAAGCTTAATTAAAAATCCTTCTGATCTGTAGAATTTACCTTTGGGTTAGAGTATTTTGAGCCATTCAGTGAAATTACTTAAGATGCCACCATTTTGTTTAATCAAGGCTCATGTATTTTAATAAAAAGCTAAAGTACCTGCATGCTCACAGGAATCTACCACATATGATGGAAGAGTTATACAGCAAGAGACAGAAATCAAAATTATTCAAATCTCAAACTATGTCTTTGACAAATAAGACTGGGACATACCACCACTAACATTTAATATGTTGTTTTACATCAGAGTAACTCTAAGTGGTCTAAAAAAAACCTGTGAATTAACAATCTATCTTTCACGCAATGCCTTCTGTCTTCAGAGAAACATTTCTTAAAAGTTAGTATTTCATTTGGTTCTTTGTAATACTTACCATATAATTCATTTCATATTCATGCTGAAACTTGAGAATAGTGACAATAATGTGTATATAAAATGTATCAAGAAAGAATTTTTTATATATAAATAAACAATAGTGACAGGAGGTCCATGCCTGCCTGAAGTAGATCTGAAGATTCTAATTACTATAGTTTCCGAAAGTCCATTTTCAAAACTCCTTCGGTTGAATCTGTGTAATTCTTCTAGAGCCTGTAACTTGCTTATATCATCCCATCAAAGTACTAACATTTCATTCAGCTATCCTATAACAATGCTTGTTGCCTAGTGTGGTACGAAGTACAGATTTTGTTTAAATCCCAGTTCTATTCCCTGATGAAATGAGTGCTGTTTCTTAGCCTTTTAATGTGATGAAGATTTAAACCAAAAATATGCATGTAATAGAATAATTATTTTGTCTAACTAGAAATCACCACCATCTCTTTTATGAGTAACCTTTCTCTGACTTATCATTATGACAGTGATTGGCCCAAGCTTGGGCACCTGAGTGAGCTCAGCCAATTACAGTCCGCTCTGGGAATATGGAGAGCAGGTTGGATGTCCTCCTGAGCTGAGAAGCTGTGACTGCAGGAGATATTGACAGAAGCTACTTTTTTCTACCATGTGGACTGAAAAGCAAAAACCTAGTTTATAGCAATAGCGAATAAAACACATCTCACCCTGGCCATGAGGCTGCCAGCTTCCTGCAGTATTGAAAGGTTAACTAGAATCTGTCTTTCTATTCCATGGGCCACTCTAATATTCTAATAACTTGTAGAGTTTCAATTAATTCAAGCTGGTTTTCTGTTTCCTGCAACTACACTCATACTACTTTCAGATATATAAGGAATGGAATCTACTATGCTTTTGAGGGAATCAGTACACAGACAGGTTGGGTCGCTTCCTCAGATCAGCAGTCACTGGGGCCCCTGAAGTTACAGCACCACCGCTCTAGCTGTCAAGCATAGGCTTGAGTTCTTGACCACTAACTTAGGCATCTTAAAACAGAATTTGCAACCAGCAGCAGAGTCCTAACAGTTCAAACTCCTCCCATCTCAAAAACTCAAATATTTTATATCTTAGTGATTGACTAAGATAGATATTATAGATTTTTTTTATATATTGAAGATAATCTGAAAATACTGGTAATTATGGGGAGTGGGTAGTATATAATGAAGGTACCTTCATAATCTGAAAATACATATTACATAAGTTAAAAACTTTAATTGATAGTAATCCCATGTTTATTTTTTATATGACTTGCTTGAAGGTAATAGAAAACATTCATTAATTCAATTCATTTTCTTCCCTCCAGTAGGCCTATCACTTTTTAAACACTGTGCACCTTCTAAGAAAAATATACACATCTCCATTAAGCTGAAGATTAGTGTAACATCCTGTGTTAGTGTTTCTACTCTGTCTTAAAATATTTCCAGGGGCTGGGGATTTAGCTCAGTGCTTCCGGCGCCTGTCTTGCAAGCACAAGGACCTGGGTTTGATTCCTGGTAACCATATACCACACTAGGCGTGGAGACTCACCCCAGCAGCAACCAGTACCACATACCACAGTGCCAGGCATGGTGGCTGATGCCTGTAATCCCAGCACTCGGGAGGCAGGGGCAGGAGGATTGCTGTGATGTGAGTTTGAGGCTGAGGCTGAGCTCAGGGCCAACCTGAACTACAAAGCGAGACCCTGTCTCAAAGAAACCTTAAAAATAAATAAATAAATAAATAAATAAAATATTTCCAGTGACACTAGAGGCATAATTTGAAGAGCACTGGAAATATGACACTGACTAATAATATACCAGCTATCCCAACCACTATATGTTAGATCTAAACTGTCCTCCAAAGGTTTCATGTGCTCAGAGGTGATGTTCAGAACAGGTTACAGGATCATGGGCACTGTATTTATCAGTGGACTCACCCTTTAATAAGCTAATGACTGCACTTTTAGAAAGTGGGGCCTGCTTCAAAGAAGCAGGCAACTGGGCTTAGCCTAAGGAAACACCCGTCTCCCCTCTAGCTCATTCTGGGCCACAGACCAGCAGCTTCCCTCTGCCTTGCCCTCCCAGCCTGTTTCTGCCTTGGAACCAGCCCACCACGGACTGCAGTCTCTGAAACCATGAGCCAAAGTAAGCCTTTCCTCCTTTAAGTTGTGTGTGTCCGGCATGTGGTCCCAGGGATGCAGAAGCTAACACACTAACCAAGCGCGACCAAGCCCAGGGAGAGCACGTCAGGTGGAACCACGCTTCCTAGCAGGCAGCCTCCCTCGGGTTTGGGGTTTTTATCCAACCAGGCAATCCATCAAGTCAATACAGAACCGAGTCCTGTAGGGTGGGAGGTCATTCTCCATCCATTTTTGCCAGTTGCAAGTACACCTGGCTTTTCTACACCTAACTGAGCTTTTAGTAAAACTGGATGGGAAAAGACAGATTTATGGTGGGACATTAATCCTGGGACACAAATGCAATATTAAAATGAGAAAGGGGAGAAAGAATTGTGGGAGCTAGCCAAGCCAGGGAGGGGATGGTTTTTCATGCATTATTTCTGCAAAGGGATGAGCTACAGGGTGCTTCTGAGAACCTGAGAATGAATTCCTCGTGCATCGAGTGATGATGGGAGGGCAAAAGGTCCTTCTTCAGTGCAGCACAGTCACACTACATATAAAGACCACTGGACTCAGGAAACAGAAAAGGAGCCTAAAACAGAGCAAGTGTAAACGAACAGCAAGCGGCAAGCAGGAATTCCCCATCACGGACATCGACAACAGCAGGCAGGAAGAGAGAACTCACCATTCAAGATGATCATATGGGACATAACAAAACCTGCAAATAAAGCTCGACAGCCCAGAGGAGAACAGTGCTGTGTTCAAGACAAAGGAGAACCATCTGCTTCAGCAGTCCACCGTGAGACTCACAAGAACACGGTCAGCAATATGAACTTCATAATCTCAGAATTTAAGCACTCTTGGAAATAAAAAAAGGAGATAGCAAGAAATTAACAAGAAGCTAGGTGAGACACAGGAAGGAAAAAAAGGAACTAGATGAAATGAGATATCAGAAGAAATGAGGAATATGTTGTCAAAGACTTGTAATGAAATTAATTTAAAAATTGAAAATACAGAAAAATCAATATAATATGAAAAATTGAGATGATCTTTTGAAATACAGAAGCAAAGAATATAGATGAGTGTGACATTAAAGAACAAAAAAATATGAAAGGGAAAAATAGGAGCACATTTGTATAATAACAAATAATATATGACAGAAATAAAATTCATAATAGAATATTTAAGTGTTTAAAAATGTAAAAGTCCTAAGTAAACAATAATAGAATAAAACATTTATGAGTTTTAAAGTTCTGAGTCAACATATATCAAAAAATATTTGAGTAGAAAAATAATTGTTTAATGAGAAAAATCAATAAAAACTAGAAAACCTAATATATCACTTCTAAGCAAGTTATAAGAAAATGTAACTCTTATCCCGTTATTCATAAAGAAAAAATAGTATCTTATAAGGTGTTAGTTTTCATTTGTTAAGTTCATTAAAGATGTTAAACTCATTTCTCTCAATCTTGGGAAATAAGGTAATGAAATATATATTTGATGGAAAATCATTACAAAACTAATGAAAACAACCTGATACTGTATTTCCAAAGTCTGAAGTCCTCTGATTATAAAACTGAACTTTTAGGCATTTAGTTTAACTAATTAGAGACGCACACAAGGATGTAAGACAATAGTATGCATCACGGTACTCTTTAATAGTGAAATGGGAAGCAATTCCCATATGCCTGGTCACTGAACAAATGACATAATAATGTGTCGCAGCAGCAGACACGAAGAGGGCATTTGGATTCATAGAGAATCCAAAATGGATTCAGAGCAGTTGGGTTTCACCAAACAGGCCAAGACAAGAGAACAAGGATTACTGGGAGAGTTTAGTTGAAGAATGTGTCAAAGAGAACAGGAAGCCGTGGAGAGTTAACCAATAAGCAGGGAGAAATTTTAGAAATATTTGGATGAGAATTCTGGAAGGGTGTTGGTGTCATTTTAGGTTCTGGGTGAACACAGGGTCTGGCTTTGGGAAAGGACAGCTTGAGTGGAATGGAAGAGGACTTGGGTGGTGATTAAATTACGAGGCTATTAAACTGTCCGTTCCCACAGACGCTGACGTCAGCCAGGAGGAAAGCGCGGCAGTGTGTGGGGAGAAGACCTATGAGAGAGGCGCTGAACTCTTCCACAGATGGGCAGGTGCATGTAGACAGCCTTCTTCTGGCTGTGCCCTCCCAGCTGTGTGTCTCCTTCCTAACGTCCTCTCTTCATGAGAACACCAGTTACACTGCGTCAGGTCCCCCCCGGCCTTCCTTGCTGCCTTCAAAGACTCCAGAGTGTGCCTCCACGTCAGGTCATGTTCTAAGGCTCTGAAGAACAGGACTTAGACATAGGAATTTTTGTCAAGCTGCAATTCAGCCTAGAACAAGGGCTGACTGGGAAGTTAATAAGCAAAAAAAATTCGGAGAATAACAAATGAGATGATCAAAAATGAAGAAGAAACGACAGTGGCAGTTTGGGGTAATGAAACAGAAACTTCACCCCTGGTACAGTGAGCAAGGTGAAGGGTAAGGAAAAAGTGAGTGAGGTAAGGAGAGGGGTCTCCATTTGAGGAGTCACCTCACAGTGGGCCAGGGAAGGCCAGATGAATACTTGGAAAAGAAATCAGAGATATCGGGGAAAGAACTTCCATTTTTAATCTAAATGGCATAGTAAATTCATTCTTTCCCATCCACGTGGGAATGAGAATGTTATGACATAGAAAAGAGCCAATACAGAGGCATAGGCAGGGTTTTAAAGAAGTAAATATCCCTCTCGATGAGGAAAAAGGCAGAAACAGCAATGCCTAGGGCAACCACCCTGCTGGGTGCTAATGGAGGCACTGGTGGGGCTGTGGTGTCATCTCCAAAGCACAAAATAACCCAGGACAGGATACGGTCCCCTTCTCTTCACTGAGAAGCTAAGACAAAGCATCAGCCACAAGGAAACCACTCAGTCTTCATGAAGTTCATTCCACTTTCCTTTTAACATTTCTATTTATTTTATTATTAGCATTTTGTCAGGTTTATCAGTCTCTTCTAGAAATGCTTTCTTCTCCTGGCTTCCTGAATACCATTCCTACTTAGTCCTCCTTGCACTTCCTGACAGCTCCATCTTTGTCTCTGTCAGTTCCTACTGATCTCTCCTACCTGTAATACAGGGACAGGTCACAGACTTTCCCTCAGGTTTATCTAGACTCTTGTCTTTATTTCATTTCCCGTCTTCTTGACTTTATTCCATCTCATGGCCTTCTTACTCCATGTGCCAAAATTCCAGCCTATCTGTCTCTTCCAAACTCCAGCACGTCCATCTCTGTTACCAAATACCTCAGATGACCAACTTGGAAGAAGAGTTTATTCTGGCTTATGCTTTTGGAGGTTTCAGTCCATGGTCCCTTGACCATGTTGCTCTGGAACTGCAGCAGCCCTCTGTGTGTGTGTGTGTGTGTGTGTGTGTGTGTGTGTGTGTGTGTGTGTGTGTGTGTGTGTGTACTGTGGCAGGGAGAATGTCAAAGAGGAAACTGCTCATGTCATGATGGCCAGGAAGAGAAAGAACAGGGAAGGGTCTCCATATTCCTTGTAATGTCACTGTCTAACTCACTCTAGTCATTGCCACACATACACACACAAGTGTCCAACACTTGCAACTTAGAGTGAAAGATTTATTTGGCTCTTATTTTTTAGTGCACATTGGGGCTGACTCCAAAGCAGGAAACATGGTGGGCAGGCCTGGCACAGAAAAGTGACTCAAGTTACCATGACCAGGAAGCAGAGGAAAGAGAAGAACCTGACAGGGAGATGAAGGTTTCTGGGTCCCACTCCCAGGGACTCACTGCTTCTGACCAGACCCCACTTCCTAACAGCACAGCACTTCCATGGTCCTGTTGCCTTGCAGTGCCTCACCTACACGTGCACAAGGCTCTGGAGAGCATCAAAATACAGACCCTAACGGCTGCACCCAGTGACGTTGCTTCTACTACCTCCCAGTAGTGCCACACTGACCACTAAATCTGTGCACATGGAAGAAGTGAAACAAAATATAACAAAAGCTAAATTTCCCATTCAAAATTAGTCTATAAACATCAATTCTAAAACAGAAAAGGAAAACTATCCCTTACAAAAACAGCAAGAAACAATATAAATGAAGACATAAAACATGAAGTATAGGTACATATAAACCACTCACAATGATAAACTATTAAACCAAACAGATGGCAGTAAGATACGAAAAGCAGATATTTAAAAGATCTACTTTGACATATGAGAAATAAAAATAAAAAAATAAAGAGACACAGATTAAGAGTATCTCCATTACTTTTCTCATTGCTGAAGCAAAATATCCAACACCCAAAGTTGAGGGTAAGGGTTATTTGACTATGTTTGGCTGCAAGGTAGCATGGCAGCGGGGCAATAGCTCATAAAGGTGAAGGTCACAAAGCAACAAGAGACCTTGACAGCATCTTTCTGCCCCCTTTTTTATTATCCAAACTACTGACAGCAGGTAGCACTCATGTCCTTAATCCTAGATCCCTCTGGCCCAGCACAGTACCAGAAATCAGTCACAAACTCTGGACTCAGCCCCCTCTGAAAAAGGACCACCTAAGACTTCGTGAGACTTGGGGAGGGTGTCTCTACCCGAGCTGTAACAAAGATGCTACATTTTCTATATAGTAGAAGCTTCAAAGCTGAGGAAAAGGCCAAAAGTATATTTGAAAATTGGGTGGATAAGAATTTCTAAGAACCTCAGAACGACATTGAATGAAAGTGGACCCTCATACCAAAATAGCAAATAAAAATCAATCCAAAAGTGGAGATGTAAGTATTGAAACTGAAAAACAAAAACAAACAAACAAAAAAACAACCAAGGATAAAAGGAAAATGCATTGGGATAGAAAGTTTAATATTTCACAGCACAGATTTTTCCTCAGCAATTACAAAAATAAGGAAACAGTGGAGTAACGTATTCCAAATGGCAAGAAAAAATAACTACTAACTTAGAATTTTATGCTTAGAATTTAAATTTCATTAAAGAATGAGGCCAAAATAGATAGAAAACAAGCAGGGTGTGAAGGTGCATACCAGTAATCCTGCTCCTACGTAGGAGGCCGAGACAGGAGGATCAAAAAGGTCAAGAGCAGCCTGGGCGACTTGGTAAGATCCTATTGGACTGGGGAAATAGCTCAGTGGTGGAGTACTTGCCTAGCACACAGTGGCTCATTCCATCTTTAGTGCTGCAAACAAGGAAGTTAGAAAATAAAACAGCTACTCCAAACGATTATCTTGACAGCACTGATTTGGCCCTGATGGCTTCCCTAGTCCCGATGTCTTCCTGGAGCTCCTGGAGACGCTGTGATCTGGAGAAAGCAGCTTTGAGACCACAGCAGGGAAGCCACTGCTGACAGCCTGGGCACGAGCAAGCTCAGACCAGACAGTCTACATACTGTTTCTTCACCTTTCCCAGTGACTTCGAAACAGGCTTTGCAAAGCACCACTCCTGGCTTACTTGAGCACAGGTCACCCTCTTTCAGCAGCTGATCTTGGATCAGTGGAAATGATGGCTTTTAGGACAGAAGTCAACCATTAGTTTGAGTGTTCAAAATATTTTAGTCTCTTTGAAAAAATTCAGTGGGGTTCTTCAGGGTATTAATGTCTGTACTCATACCACCCCTGAATTCTAAAATGTTAAGTTCAAATAAAGCTTTAGAATACTGATTTATGTTTAAGAGATTATAAAATTATTCTGGCACATACCATAAATAAAATCACAGTGTTTTCCAGGGGCAGAGTGGATTTTACTACCAAATGCATATTTTAAATTCTAAAATTTCTGGTCCTAAATATTATAAAGCTCCTCCCTTTATCTTACTACAGCAGGATTTCATTCAATCCAGCAATATTTCCTATAACTTTTCAACATTAGGTTCTGCCACTAGAAATGTCATTTCAACTACTAGAATTTTTAAAATAAATTTTAATAGTTCATCCATGATTGAATTCTTGTAACTTTTTGATATTCCCTGGGGCTCTTTCCCTTACAGGTAAATGATATGCCAATCCCTCCAGGGCTGAGTTTAAGAGCCACTGTAAAAATAAAATTGCTGCTCACTTTTCTCTGCCCCTGGCAGTTGTTTGGGGAATCAGTACTTGCTTTTCATCATGAATACCAATAGTAATTAGGAATATTTTTCAACTACTGAAAAATACCATATTATAATTAATACAGCTTCACTTGTTTTCTAGCCTCAGGCTCTGTTTGGGTTGTTATAAGAAAGTACCCTAGAAACAGTGGTTTATCAACAACGGAAATTCACTTCTCAGAGTTCTGAACCTGGGAAGTCAAGGAATCTTCGGATTAGGGCCCTGGTGAGGGCTCTTCCTGGCTCCCAGACAGGATCTTCTTGCTGTGTCTCCATGAGCTGTTCTCCTGGGGTGCTCTCTTGTGTAGACACTAACCTCATTCAGGAGTACCCCCCCTTACGACTCAGTGACATCCCTAACACCTCCCTCTCCTAAGTCTGTCACAAGGTAGATTCAGGTTTCAGCATGTAAATCTGGCAAGAAGAGGACTCACAAATACAAACATTCGGACCATAGATCTAATTTAAAGGCAGTCATAACTCGGATATTTATAATATGATCTCCAAGACTGTTTTATACTGCAGGAGGCATTTACTCAGAATGTTCTTAACTAATATGTTAAAAAAAACATTTAGTGGTCACAAATGGGGATGTCACATTCCTGCTGTGACTTGTTCTTTGGTTACTGTATGTATTTCAACATTCATTTATTTTGGCTAATGTCAATAGTATAATGAACGCAACATGTGTTGACTCACAATCCGAAATCTGATGAAAACAATGCCATCTATCAGTATGTTTGGTTCTATAATATTCGCTAGGTAAACTAGCCAAGCAGATCAACAACACTGCTCATTTCTCTAACAACTCAGTAATGATACTCTTTTCCCATACAAGGACAGTTTTGTTGTAAAATTATGTAGAGTGCTCTATTTAAAGTCAGAAAAGATTTATATTTGCTGCCTGTGTTAAAAAAAAAAAAACCTTACACTTTTGTTTGCAAATAGGAACCTATCACAACACATAAAAGAGAAAATTAGGAATAGTAAATATGACAACAGACACGGAAGGAAACATATGATTAGGGAAATAAATGCAATTTTAAAAATCTAATTAGGTGATTTAATAGGCATCATAGCATGAAAATAAAAACAGATCATGCTAAAAATAGTCATTGAAAAACAAGAATGAGTGTTTGATATTTAATATCTGGGTTGTATTTTTCTTGAAGTCATTAATTTCCACCGGAGAGAAGCCAATGAATTTGAAAATATGGCCTAAGTTTATACAGACAAAAAACTTGGAACAAGTAGAACATATATAAAGTAATTAAAAGATCAACATCTAACACTAGTTCAAAAATGATAGAATATTAAAAATTAGAGAAATGAAAAATAATCCAAATCGTAAGTTAAAATATTCATAAGTTAAATAAACATTAGATTCTTCTACTGAGTACCAAGTCAAAGGTTCACTTTCCTCCCACACTTAAACATACTCTCATGAGATTTCTGAAAGAAAATAACAATCTTAAAGATTTCGAGAGGAAAGCAGATAGCTCAAGGAGAACAAAAAAATCCACTGGTGTTCATTTTTCACTGGAAACAGCACATTAAAAACATTTTCTCCTCCAACATAAGCAATGCATTCAGTTCTGAGAGATGGGATTCTGAAGCCAGCACACTGTCCGGTCTTACATCACTCAAGTGTGGGGGAAAAGAACACGGTTTTACAAACAAGAATGAGGACGCGGAAGGTGAAGCTAAGAAAATGATTAATCTTGGACTTGGAAGAGTAGCGACGTGAGACGATGTGCCAGTAAGACTGTGCAGTAAGCCTAGAACACAACAAAGGACCCAACGGGAACATCTGCACCCGCGGCAAACTGCTACCCGTGAGCCTGACCACTGAGTACGAGGTGACGACACACAGCTGCTTGACGTGAGCGAGAAAAGCGGCCACTGACCACGTGACACAAACATGGCTCAGGCAGAAGTTACTCTATGTTGAGGCCAGGACTGGGGTCGGGGATGAAGAAGGACAGCATCAGTTCTGTGGTTAAACTGACTCATTAGTCTACTGAGAAGTGATTGTCACCTCCAGAGTGAGAGAGGAATCTTGTTTCTGTTGTTTAACGGGAGGTAGTAATTAGGCGGCACTTTGTATAGAAGATCATGTGTAGAAACTAGGGGATCTACACGGTGCCCCTGGACATCTCAAGCCTTTCTGTCACCATAAACCCCTGCCACACTCAGTGTTTGTGAGTATTTGCAAAAACCTCCAGGCTGGCATAAAGTTTGCAGGTTTTGTGTTTGCTCTAGTCACTCACCTTCCACCCATCAGCCTATCACACCTGTGTGTCTTCTCTCTCTGCCACACTTCTATTCTTTCACACTCCCCTCTGGTACAGAAGAGCCACAACTGTCTACTGAAGATTGGTATAGAGGCCAGAACAGGCAATTCAGGCAGAGAATACAAACAAACTAGTGAAAAACACCAGCTCCTTTACCAGACAACTTTCTACTGAATTCTCAAAAAGCCCTGGGCATTGTCCTCTCTTATCTAGGCTGCACTGCTCTGTTAGGTGATGCTCTGGCCGGCTAGGTGACCACTGGCCTGTGGTGTTACCTTCTCCACACAGGCTCGGTTGTCAGGGGAGGTCTGTGTTTATTCTTCAGCACACAGCACTAGGAGAGAGACTTTCTATCCCCAAGTAAATTTTAATGCAAGAACGCTTCTATTCTCTGCAGAGTGAACTGCTATTCTGAGAAGACCTATAAATTGACAGTTTACCTTACATATTTATAAAAAGAGGAGATTTTATGGAAGATTACAACCATTGAATCATCCTGTTGTTAAATCAATTACTGCATCTGATTAGCTTTCCAGTAACATTTGGAGGAGAGAAAATGTTGTTGGCAAAATAGTAAAAATCTGGCAGCCTGGAGATTTAAACATTAGCAGCCATTCAGAAACAAACACAGAAACTTAGTACCACAGTGAATTCTTTGATCTAATTACTTCCGCAAGTACACCCTACCATTTTTCTTCCCACTCATTTATTTAGCTTCACAGCAGGAGCTCAATTAATTTCTTTCTTCTAAGAGGTCATGTGAATTCAAATCTACCCCACAAATATTTTGAAATGCCTAAGGATAACGCAATACTTGCTAACTCTTCAAAATCTGAATTTGCTACATGCACACAAATATGACAAATACAATACTTGGCACACAGAGGGCATTCAGTAGGGCAGAATCTAAAGAATATAATACAATTCAATCATGTCAAATGACTGTAAAGATGGGTTATTTCCAGGAAGGACAGAAAACAAGTTAGTCTGTCCAATGATCACACAAAATAGTTGGGTTAAGTATCAATCTCCAAGTCAGGTTGTGAAGGTGAAGAGTATTATATCTTTTGAATAAAGAGGAGCCAATGTATAATAATTGAATGTCATGG
This sequence comes from Petromus typicus, assembly GCA_004026965.1. NCBI lineage: Eukaryota > Metazoa > Chordata > Mammalia > Rodentia > Petromuridae > Petromus > Petromus typicus. Next base: position 14,934 of record PVIR01013143.1, on the reverse strand, counting down.
AGACTCCTCCAGATCACTGTGAAGGGATTTTGTTTCTGCAGCTTTTTCCTTTTGTGTATTTAAGCCATGAGTTTTCGCCAATGCAGTGTCTGCATTTCTCACTGCACCGGCTCATGTGGGGAGACATGGCACAGCTGGCCTCTCACCTTGATTTTGTGGACCATCCAATGACGGGTGAGGACAGTGATTCAAGGGCCCAGTAGCCAATAGCTATCAGGAAACAAGATGATAGAGGAATGCACTCAATACAACTCAACTGAATTTGTCCTCACCTTCCCAATTTTGTTTTGTAGAATCATTCTCAGCCTAGAGTCACTTCTCTGAAAACCCTCCTCAAGTTCCAGGCTTAGCTGCCAACACCTACTTTACTAGTGACAGACACAGTGTGGTTTATAAACTGGGCTCCTAGCTTCACGGATCACCAGGTGTGAACTGAGTCGGGTCCCAGTGACCCTCTCAAACCGGGCTGCTTTTGCTTAGTCTCCAGCAGTTTCTTCCTCATGACAGCGTGCACATGCTGGGGTCCTGCCTTGGTGCAGCATGACCCAAGATGGCCTTAGAGAGCTTTCAGAGCATGGCTGCTCTGCCGGAAAAAAACAAAACTCAGAATCAGACCCTGGGGCGCCCTGTTCTCTATTCTTTCATCACTGTGTTTGCCCACAGGACTTCAACACTGTAGAAAATCAATAAAGGTTAATTAGCTTGAATGACCAAATGTCCTTCGCAGTCTGCTCCTGACTCCCCCACCTGTCATATCCACTCCTGTTTCTACACCAAATGCTCTTCCTCATTGTTACTGAAAGCCGACACTCATCTTTCAAGTTCCCCTTGGGGGCTATCTCCTCCCAGACCCTTTCTTGACCCCCAAGAGAGGTCAGCTTCTGGTGGTACAGCACTGTCCATGTCACCCTCTCCTGTCATCATGGTTTTGCAGGTGCCATAACTTAGACTTCAGTCTCTCATGTGCGTAGGGATCATCTGCTAGCCTGCACACAGAGCATGCTTCCGGACTTCACCGCAAAGTCTCCATTCAGAGTCTGGAAAGGATCCGGGATCCACTCCATCAAAAGCTCCTCACAGCGTTCTGGTGGAAACCAGAACATCCAGGCAGAGACACGGTCACACTTCCTGCTGTACTGTCCTTCCACCATTCAGCATCAACCAGAACGACACAGATGCTCACTTAGTGCTTGGAATAGTTTTCACAAAGGAGGAGAAATCTAAAAGGAGGTGTTCCTCTATCAACAAATGAATATATACAACACTGAAATAGGCAGCTATTACTACTCAAATATAATAAGAATGCAGGCCCAAGAGATCGGTGGAGACAAATGTACCTTAGATTTTATTACTAGTCTATAATGAAGCCACTTAGAATCTGTCAAGCTCTTTTTAAGTCAGTGATTCTCCATTTTTCATTCTTGGATCATTGGAATCAACTTTAAAAATGCTGATGCCTCGGTGTTCATTCTCAGAGCCTCCCAGGATATCTGGAGTACAGCACACGCAGCAGGACTGTTTTGTCCAATACTGAAGATTGAACTCAGGACCTTTGCACTGAGCTACTTCTCCAGTCTTCATGCTTCTCCTGAGATGCAGTTTCACTAAATCACCCAGGCTGGCCTCAAGCTTGTGACCATGCCACCTCTGCTTTCCAGAGTGCTGGGATTGCAGCTGGCATTACATGCTTGGCTGCACCAAGATTTTAATCTCCTCATGTCACCCAGATTTGTGTTTTCCCTCTCTCTCTCTCTCTCTCTCTCTCTCTCACACACACACACACACACACACACACACACACACACACAGATTCTAAGCCTCTTGAAGTCAGGGATTGAATTGTGTTCGAGTTTCGATTCCTTATAGTACTTATGACAGCAATTTACCCTATAAAGGGAGCAATTTACTTTTGTGGGATGAATGAATGAAGATAATACTGGAGGGATTTCAATCTCAACAAGTAGCTTGGGCAAGAAAAACATTTCAAGAAACTCTTGCACACAATATAAAACAAGACAGTACCAGAGGTTTAACATTGGTCTCAGAAAGACAATCCAACTTGGGGCACTTGGAGCATCGGAGAAAAACTTTAAAAATACAGCAGAAAAGACACAGAACAGCAGCTACAAACAAAGGATGCTGCTGATGTGGCCAGCGCGGAGGAAATAGAGGAAATCCGACCCTCTCAAACGCCGAGCTACAACTGCCGGTCAGCACCAGGGACAGGGGCACTGCAGGGGCGGAGCCTAGAAGCAGGCTTCCAAGTCAAGGCCTGAAGACTTCTGTGCTGAGAAATCTCTGATGGAAGCTATTATTTTTTTTCTTCCATAAGACATACAACATAAGGAGGCTTTATTACTACTCTTTAAAACAATGGCTAATAATACATACTAAGTTCTGCATCCTAAGACTTTTGGGAGCATTTACCATTGAAATGGCCAATCTAATGTAAGTAATAAAATGCTATTGACTCAGGACTTGTTATAAAATTTCTAAGTTTAATCTTTTACAAAAGAACTTCTTGTTATTTTTTTTGGAATACTACGACGTGCAAAACTTGAGCTTCTTTTAGTGCAGCCTGAGGGTGTAACAAACAAACAAAACCAACCATAGTTAGACGGATAAAGTAGGATGTTAAATCTACATAGAAGAATTCTTTCCCACCAAAATAAAACTCAGAGAAAGAGATGGTAAGGAGGATGAAGTCAGCACACTAACATATGAACCACCACAAGAGTCAGGGAGACGCTAAATAATAATTTTTAAAACTGTCTGTTCCCTAAAACCTGTGCTTGAAAGTTCTGGTCAAGTGGCTTCTCATTCCATGTGCATCAAACTCCCCCCGAGCCTCAGGTGTTAATGATATGACAGTTCTGTCCATGAAGACACTGGGTTTCAGAAAAGATGAACAGTTTACCTGGCGTCACATGACCCCTAAAGAACCATGTCAGTGTTTAATCTCAGTCTTCCTGACACCGAAGTTGGCGTCTTTGCTGCCCTGACACAATGGACAGACCAAGTCCCTACACACCACTTTACCCTGTGCCATCCAAACATTACTCTTGTGCATAATTCCCCAAAGTCATTGAATCTAAAATAATACATAGAACTAAACTGTAGCCCATGAAAATAGATTTTATTTTAACCAAATATCTCAAAATCAAATAACCATCATGTGGAGTGTGATAACTGGTAGGCAAGGGCTTTGCATGTAGCTTAATAACCAGCTATAACCTGAAATATCAATTGTTCAGAGCCAGAAGTAGCCTTTCCATTGGTGGGCTGCTCTTTTATTTATCACTGTTTTTTTATACAACTTCACCACATAGGTTAATCAGTATGCAAACACAGTCAGAAAGTTCTAAGAATTTAAACCTTTTAAAGAGGCCTAGATGATAAGGAAAAGGTGACATTTAATGTGAAAAAACAAAAATGCCAGTAAACATATTCTGAGTTAACATCTAACAGATAATGAGTTTTCCTTTTTTCTCCCTCCAAAAAGCATAATATTGCATTTTAAACTGTGTGTTATACAATGATATATTAAGAGCGGAGAAAGGAAATTAGTTTAAAAGAAAAAACATGGATGTTTTGTAATTCCACTAATGGAATGTACAGACTGAATGTCAGAGACAAGCAGAAAAAAGATGAACGCAGGAACTGGAGGCAGGATTCCGGGACTGGAGTCCATCACTGACAAACTGCATGCATTGTGCAGAATTCTGAGACCAACTCATGTGCGAGGTGCTCCTGACAGCATCTTCAATGTTGCAAGAAGAAGTAAGCACTCAATGCACTTTCCAAACAACCTCCCGGAGAGGGTTCATGTGTAATATGCTGTCCAAATCTGGCACATATAAAAGTGAGAAAGATGCTACGAATAAATACACCCAGACAATTAATTGGGAGTCTCTCAGGTGAATTAGAGTGTAATTATAACAGATGTCAAATACTCTACATGCTCCAAGAGACTGCAATGAACCTTCACTTCAAAACCTACTGAACTTTTCTCTTGTCTGTATACCTCTGTACCTCCTTTAAAAACTTTTATTTATCTTCACTTGTATACATTTCCCTCCTGTTTTATCCTCCCCACCTTTCTATTTTCCACTCTTCCTTTCTCTCTTCCTCTTCATTTCCTTCTCTTTGCTCCACTTTTCCTGATGTACCTCATCTCTGCAGCTCACTCCTTCTCTCCTTCCCTTCCACTTTCTAAAATAATCAAGACTCCAGATTACCTGCATCCCATCGAATCCATCCCAACTTGCCATTACTTGGGACTGAACTAGAATTTCTTTTTTGTTGGTTTACCGAGTAGTGTTACCTTCTCTGTTGCCCAGATGATACGTGTCTGTTTACAGAAGTGCATTCTGAGGGGCAGAAAGTCAGGCCGAGCATGTTCACTCTCTCTTCCCCAGGACCTGTGAATATTTGGCATTACATGTCAAAAGAGACATTACAAATATGATCAAGATTATGTATTTTGCGCCGGGGAGTTAGCTCAGTGGTTCCGGCGCCTGTCTTGCAAGCGCAAGGACCGGGTTCGATTCCTCGGTAACCACATAACAATACTGGGTGTGGAGACCCCACACCCAGCAGCAACCAGTACCACATACCACAGTGCCGGGCGTGGTGGCTCACGCCTGTAATCCCAGCACTCGGGAGGCGGAGGCAGGAGGATTGTGATGTGAGTTTGAGGCTGAGCTCAGGGCCAGCCTGAACCACAAAGTGAGACCCTGTCTCAAAAAACCTAAAAAAAAAAAAAAAAAATTATGTATTTTAAGGAAGCTCTCCTGAATTACCTGGGTGGGCCCAGCCTACGAGGTCAAGATGCAGAAACAACCAGCACATTCTTCTGACTCAATTTATTGGTCCAAATTACCTTCAGAAAAGTCTTATACCATATAACACAAAGTCATACTTGTTGCATCCTGTTCCCAAGGGCTACTCGTCTGGCAGTGAACCACGGGCGGGAGTCATCGCGTGGAGACGAAATGGTGGAGAAGCCTTTATTGCCAGCGCTCTCAGCACTTATATACAGCCCCACTTCCTTGGTCTCAACCGCCCCAAACCAGCCTTATAGGGGGCAGTCTCTGTCTCTCTGTTTTCCCTTAATCACTGTGGCCCGGAGGGCCCGCTGTGTACATGCCGCCTTGCACTTCTTTTATGGAGTCAGCGTTGTTTAGCCCCAGGGGACCCCACACATACTGTCAACAAATTAAAAAAAAAAATTGTCCTTGGCTCTGCACTGAAACACTACCTTCCTGCTCTGTGTAATCTAGTCAGATGCAAATTCACAGTTTCTGCCAAGGCAACAGAATCTAGAAAAAACAAAGAAAGTTTCACTTTCCTTTTCCCAGAGGGAAAAGACTCTTGGATTGGGCTGAGATTGGGATGCCCAGGAATTCTAAGTTTAGGAGTTGAAATCAGAAATTGTGAAAGGAATCTGAAAACAGGTCTTTATCTGTTACAGTCAGAGACTGACTGTGGAACTTGGCCTTGAGCTCCCCAGGGAACAAATGGAATTTTCACATGAAGTTGCTGCCAAGCAAGTTCATGGTGGTTGCAGGTGTGTGTGTTGGAGAACAGGTAGGAAGAATGAGTGAAGGCGCCCGAGACCTCAGCCTTACCAAGGAGGGTGCAGCGGCAAGGAGCTCCCTGCCTTCTGCTTCTCCAGCCTCTCTGGGGGTTGTGGCAGCTCCTAACAATTCTGCTACTGAAGGTGGGGACTTGGCAGCCATGAGCAAAATGGCAGAGAAATTTGGGAGACCCCCAGCTCCTTCCCTAACTGAGGAAACACACAGCAGTGCTGACAGTCCTGTGCAGTTTGCAGCAGGCCACTCCTGCTTGCCATGGACTGTGCTGTCATAACATTGTCTGTGTGCTCGATTCCTATGACCATGTCCAAGCAGATGCTTGGGAACTGTCATCATTTTGAAGTTTGTGCAGCAGAAGGGGAAGAAGCTGACACCCCGACATTTCTACTTGGAATACGACAGACAATTTCAGTGATGACACACTTAGGTAAACACACCACTGGCAATAAATCAGCTGCCTATTTATCTCCTTTCCATTAAATATCGCACATACACACATGCTCGCACACACGCACACTGAGCTCCAAGAAAATTAAGCCCATGAAGACACTTTATTAGTGGCAAGTCACAGCTGACTTCACTTTCAAGTCAGGCAATTCTAAGTTCCTTCTGCAACTTTATCTCACGCACACCACAGAAGCACACAGTTAAGCATGAACTCAAATATGCAAATGGAATATCTCTTGCACGCAGAGGCACATTCTTGCAGTGAGAATCTTCCGTTCCTTGCTCTGTATCTTCAAATTTACTTCCCCCAGAGCCTTGTTCTTACCCTTCATTCTTCCACACAAGTTCTCTCCACGTTCCTGACCGACTGGCCTTCAACATATTTCACACCAAGAAAGTCAAAGCAAAACACGAGAAAAGGGAGAAGCTCTGGGCTCTCCCCCCACAGGCCCATCTGATGGCCATGAAGTCCTGCTGCTTGACCATTCTAGCTCGGTCTGTGCTGTTCCCATTCTCCCCTTTACACAGACCCCCTCCTTCTCTGAAAGCCACATTTCTTACCTCCCTAAACCTTTGGGTCAAAATTCATCTCCTACAGAAAACTTTTTTCTGATTTAATTATCCCATTAACCTAACACATGGACATTCAGTAAACAACTGAATTTTTGCTCTGCTAGTGAGGTAGCTTTAAGAGGGTGAAGAGATAGCACAGTTAGCTAGAGACAAGTCGAGTATGGGCATCATAGCCAGCTGAGTAGTGTTAGGTGGGTTAGAATACAATAGAACTGCACTTCATGTCACTAAACAAAATTATTAGAACTTTCTCTGTAAGTCACAGAGTTGGCAGACCTTTGTCAGTGTCCTGGGTGGAGCTCTATGAGAATGGAGTAGGGATTGGACAAGATGGTACCAAGCGCCATAAGTCATTCGAAATTCTGCACAGTTTCCTGTGCAAGTAGAGGGCTGTGTGGCCTTCCTCCCCTATACATGTACCTACTATGTAACATATAATCAAGCAACTGTCCACATACATCAGACTCTCTTTTTGTGCACAATCATCGCTAGATATCCAAGGGGGATTTGCTCTTGGCTCCTTCCCAGCCCCCCATGTACCCAAATCCTTGATGCTCAGGTCCCTTGTATACAACAGTGCAGTTTGCAGATAACCCATCTAATGCTTCTGCACCCTCCAAATCATCCTCATGTCCTTTACAACACTCAACACAATGGAAAAACTGCACAAACTGTCACTTGACTGTGCTTTTATGGAATAATACCAACCAAGTCTATATGTATTGTGTACAGATGCAATTTGAGAAACATGCTTTCTATCTATTGAGTCCTCGGGTGTTAGAACCCATGGAAATTGAAGGCCTACTCAACATGACTGGAGGCCAGAATTAGTTTTAGTAGTTTCAAAGGCAGTTTCTTAAATTTACAGCCTACAGAGCTTAAAGAATTATGCAGAGTAATCCAAAAGCTTTATTTGCAGAAGGGCAAACAGCTCAGAATGCTGACTCAGTAGCACAACATCAATAAAACAACCCAGGAGTCCTGGAATGCAGTGTTCCTCTTAAAGATCCACCAGGCAAATCTCATCCAGAAGGTCAGTGTGATGACATACTCTCCCAACCACCAAGGCAACTGCTATGGACAGTGCATCATGAAAGTACTGAGTGGAACATATTTTTGTGTCTCTTGGCAAAACTTTTTGCCTGATGATTTCCCTACATGGGCCAAGTGCACTGCATATTATTTTATGATGGATATTATTTAGGATGCATTGGACTGAACCTATGCAGAGATCTCTAGGTAATACTGATTTAGGTGAGAGTCATACTTATTTTTCAGTTACCTGAATAAGTCCAACCCCAGGGACCCAGCCCTGTTGTGGAGCTCCCCAGTTTTTGGAGCCCCCATGCCTCCAGAAGCTATTCCATATCTCTTTCATATTGCATTTCAGTTCAAGGCAGATCCCAGAGCTCCCTCTGAATTCAGCCAGCAGCACATTCCTCTCTTTAGGAAGACCTCTTGGAAATATCAACCAACAACAGTTCTGCTTCCAAACACCTTGACTGGAGCCTAGTCATGTGGTTCCACTCTGGGTGCAGGGACCCCAGTAGACAGTCTCTCATTATGGCAGATATGCACTTGGATAAAAGGGAGCATTTATGAGGCAAAAGGAGAGAAGGGGCATGAGATGCAATCAGCTTCCTTTTCCAAAGAATGCTAGATCCACATTCCCTCCCTTGCTTTCTTTCAATTTAAAAATGAATATTATGTAAATAATGTATGTTATAGTTTAGAACAAGAATAATCCCCTCTGTGGTAAGAGGAGGGATTTTTGGACAGAAGACTGAACGCCAAGGGTGCTGTTACTGAATGCAAAATGGTAGACAGTGGCTGGTGGGAGGAATCATCACAGGTGCCCTGGTCTGTAAGGGTTTCTGTCTCTCTCTGTCTCTGGCTCTCTCTATCTCTGTCTCTCTCCGTCTCTGGCTCTCTCCATCTTTGTCTCTCTCCATCTTTGTGTCTGTCTGTCTGTCTCTCTCTCGCTTGCTCTCTCTGTCCCTCTCCCTGGCTCCCCACCACTTTCTCTGCCCCCTGAACACAGTGATGTGAGCTGTTTTCCTCCAGAGCAGACCCTCCCACTGTGTCAATTCTGCCTTGGAACTGGCCAACCAGTTGGCCTGAAATCTTTAAATACTGTGAGTCAAAATCAACTCATCCTCCTAGAAATGGTAGATGTTGGATATTGTGTCTCAGCAATGATAAAAGTGATGAAGACAATATATATTTTAAATTGAAATATTATGATTCATAAAGATTAGGTAACATGATCTGGAATCATGACAATCATGATTAAAACATTTAAAATTAAATTAAAACATTTCACATAAGGAATATTTTATTAGAGTGCAATTATCATAAGTCCATCCCTTTCCTTTAGTGATACTAGTACCAGCACAATGATCCTAGGGCATTAGACAATTCTTCCAGGGCACATAAATAGTCATTAGGTTGTATGATTTGTCAAAAGACCTTAGTGAGGTGAGCAGGTTTATTAAGAGTCTGACTAGCCTCTTCCACCTACATTTTTGCTCTTTGAAATGCTGCCTAAGGTCAAGTCATTGCCAAGGCAACTGATGCCTTCTCACTCTCTAGCCGATCCCAGCATTTGTGTTGCCATCACACAAGTCCAAGGAACCATACAGATGCTCCAAAGTAACCAAAGCGAGGTGCGATCTGTGCTTCTCTCACAGAAATTTCCCCGTCAGTTTCACAGAGGTCAAAGTGGCCGGCACTTTCTTATGGAGATGAACCTGTAGCAGAAGGACCTGGAGTAGAAGCAGAACTAAAAACTTAGGTTTGAAATAAATGCAAAATCTGTTTTCACTCTAGATCTAATTTATCTCTTAAGTCTTCCTCTGAGAGCTGTTCAAAATGAGTGGACCCTCACACAGAAAACTACCTTCTTCTGAGTCTTCTGACCTACTATCTTTAAATGACACTAGTACTCTCTCACAATTTAACAAAGTCAGTGAAATACAGCTTACTGTAACAACCTGCTCCCCACTTTCCAGGGCCCCCACCCCTGCTGTCTCAGCTGCTGGAACTAAAATCTTAGATGCCCTTCATTATTTTTCACAATTATAGAAGTGCAATCCTTTGGATGTTTAAAGGCTCCTTTGATCCTGGAGTATACTCACGTCCCTCAAGTTATCTGACTTGTGTGAATCTGTTATCTCATCTGGAACAAAAATTAGTGCTTTAGAAAATATAATCTCTCAAGGATGTCTCAGATCAAACCTCCTAGAATTCTGATAGGCTTACCAAACAGCAATGTCGCATACTACACGTGAAGGCTTTAAACTTCTCTCTCAAGGTTTCAATAAGAACTACAACCATTTCAAAATAATTTGACAATTCTGTATAAATTCTTCCAAGGAAGAAATCATTTGTGTACATCATCCTGACTTATCTTACTTCCACAGCTGCAGATGAGAGGCAATTCACTGTGGTGTTTCCAGAGCGCTGCTGAAATGAAAAGTGCTATAGCCTTCCAGGTAAGTAGCAATTAAAATCACTCCAAATCACTTAAGAAGAGAGTTCCGCACTCGACTTGGAGGACAGCTTTTGGAAGAAGCAGCATTCTGCCTTTCTGCAATGGAAAAAGAATCCTCTGACTTCTGCCACGCGGGATCATTGATGTCAAGCGCTCCCTAACACATTTTCCGCAGCCCTCACTACTCTTGCAAGTCCCCGGTGCTAGAAGCAGCAGGAAATGCTAGATCCCGAGGACAGTCTTCCTGTCCCCCACTTTTTTGCTGCCTTCTGTTGCTTATTTCAGAATCTCCTTGTGGTCCACTCTATCGCATAAGAAGTAGTGGCCTGTGGTTGCTTTCCATTGCCAGATAATGACAAGCCACGTAGCAACTTTATCCTGCAGCTCCTTATCCACTGGCTCTTTGAATTATAAAAGTAAAACATGCCATTTTCTACAGCAAATTTCTCTCTCCTTCTTCAGTGTTTCCAGAACTGGACAAAGGAGAATTGCCTCTTCAATACAGTCTCATCCTACAGAGTGCCGAAAAGGGGTCCTCCTACATTAAAGTTACAGTAGACACAAAGACAAAAAGCCATCTCCTGTTTGCTTCTGTGTGTTCAAAATGTCACTCAATTCCTGGTATTCAGTACTTTTAGAGCTGAAGGCAATATGAATGCAAGTTTCCAGGAAATAACGTTCTTAAAATTTTGCTGCTGAGATGTAGTTTACCTTTGAGTATGGCATCCCTCATGGGGAAAAAGAAAACTTCCTAAGAGCTGTCATTAGCTTTTATTAATTTCCCTGTAAATTACCCTCCAGGGAAGCCAGCCCTTTCCCCTTTCTGAAAGCAGTTCTCCAAAGGAAGGGGCCACTTGGCAAACTTACAGCAGACTCAGAGAAGGGGAATGTAAACTTTTCTTGCTTAGGCAACAAAAACAATTTTCAAAACATTAAAATGATCAATTCCAATAAAGACTTCATAATTGAAATTTCTTAGTGAGGGCTAAAATTTACCTTGGGACAAGAACATTTAAAGTGCACCCAAACCTTTTATACATGAAACAAACAAGAAGAAGTAATATTGTCTTTGCACTGTGAGAATAATTACTCTAGTCTTCTATGAACATTTTCAAGTGTTACCTTTTAACCTCCTTTTTTTTTGAATGGAGAGGAGTAAAAGCTTGTTTTGAATGACATGATCTCAAAGTGAGTTTTCTTTTCTCATATATAAAAATGAGAAATCTAGAACCAGAAACTTCTGAGTATGTGGCTGTAAGATCTTAGGAAATAAAAGACAAAATTAAAATCTTGCCTCAGCTTTAAGCCCCTATTTTCCTTGTCAATAGCAACTATGCTATAATGACAATGTCTTAGGTTTTAAAAATTGCTTTCCTAAGCACCTTCCTATCCATTATCACTCATGGACTCACTGGGAGGTGAAGGCCGAGGGAAAAGATGTACAACTCTTTTACGTGACCTTTTCCAAATATTTTGAAAGATCTAGGAAAATATTCACTACAGATTTTTAAGTGAGAAAAACAGTAGCAAACCACTTCACACAGGATGATCTCATTTAAAGATAGGCAATAACAAGCAGAAAGAGAAGAAGGACAGGGTAAGGTATACATCTTTTTAAAAAGAAATATAAATAAGCAAAACAAAGTTATAAATGTAATAAAAGCTATTTTGAGACAATGAAGAGACTATGTTTCTAGGTTACACAATGGCTTCTCAGGCCATTAGCAAAAGAAAAATAAAGGATCATTAAAATTTTGTGCTTCCAAAGGACAACATGAAGAAAGTGAAAAAATGAAAAGAAACACACATAGAACAAATTGCATATTAAATGTTAAGAATGTGTAAAGAACTAATATAAGCAATTCAATTTTCTTTTAAAAAGGTGAAGAATTGATAACTGTGCAAAAACAGTCCACTGGTCAAAAGTCAACTGAAAAGAAAGACAACGATGTGGAGAAATGCAAGCCATGAGGCATCACACCACACACAGAGATTGCTTTACCAAAAAGGCAGATAATAACAAGTATTGGTGAAAACACAGGCAAATTATAACTTCAAATGCAGCTGGTAAGACTGTAAAACTATGTAGCCACTTTAGAAAGCAGTCTGGCAGAGCCTGAGATGGCTAAATGCAAAACCACCCTATCACAGCATTTTCATTCAAGAGGCATAAAGGCCATGTCTACACAAACCTGTAACATTTCACAGCAGCATTATTCATAATATCAAAAAAGTAGAAATGAATCAATTACCCATCAATTGATGGGTGGATATAATTAAATGCAGTATATCTGTGTAATGGAGTGTTATTTGGCAGTAGATGGAAATGAAGAATTCATAAATGCGATAAAATGGGTGAACACTGAAAGAAAAATGCTGATGGAAGCCAGTCATAAACAAAGACATACAGTATTATCTCATCTATATGAAATACCCATAGTAAACAATTCTGTAGAAAGAGAAAGTAAACTGGTAGTTAAATAGTGCTGGGAGATAAGGTTGATGAGGGAGAATTAGGAGTCAGAGATGACAGACATGGAATTTCTTTTCAGGTCAGTGAAAATTTCTAAGATTGACTGTGGTTATGACTATACGATTCCATTGAATCCATTAAAAACTATTCTATGTGCTCCAAATAAGTGACTGTATGGAATGTGAATTATAGCACAACCAAGCTGATTTTTTTAAAAACCAAGAAAATAAGAAAAAAATATTTTTGTTATTTTGTCTCTTTGTCCTACATTATTAGCTCTAGGATGGCCTGAGCTAAGCACCAGGAAAGAAATGTAAATTCTTTGTTTTCAAGATGACCACAATTAAACCCAACCCACTCTGGAAGTAACAATGTTATCATGTATTTATAATTATACCCACATTTTAGTAAATATTTACGAAGAAAATATGTTCTTATCAGCCCCTGTGTCCATCTCCCACACACCCTTAGTCAATAACTTCTATCACCATTTGGCTTCCTATTGGAATAGGTTAGTTCTGTCTTGTTTTGAATGCTATACAAGTACATATGTGTAAGTTCTTTTTTGTGTAAGACTTCTTTCGTTCATTATCATGTCTGTAAAGTCCATCCATGTCACATGCAGTCAGTTGCCCCTTGTCATTGCTATGGATTATTTCAGTTTTAGATACTGCAATTTATTTCACCCTTAATAAACATTTGAGTTGTTTCCAGTTTGGAAGCATACTATTTAACTCTTCAATAAATATCACCATACAAGTCTTTACACACACATGCACACACACCTCTGTGGAGTCTACCTATGAACAAACAAAACTGGGGTGTCCCTGTCATGTACATACTCGGTTTCAGCAGGATGAGTCATATTTCTTTGTAACTTGTGGAAGTTTATACGTTTTAACTAGTTAACACATTCACAAGCTACATGTATTACAAATATCTCATCCATTACTACTGGCCTTTTCACTCTTCGTGGTGAGAGCAAACGGAAGCTCTTCATTTTGTCCACCTTTTCTGGTAATCTCTTAGGGCTCTGGCATTTCTTAAAACATATTTTAAGAACTGTTTGTCCATAGCATCGAGATGATTCTCTATATTGTTTTCAAGACCCTTTACTGTTACACCTGGTAGCTATAAGATTGACTCAGAATTCATTTTGGCAAATGCTCGAGGAGAAGTCAATATTATTTATCCATGAAGTCAAGCACATGAGTTGTGTACCACACTGCAAGACCAGCTTCGCTGTGAGCTGTGCAGATGGACATGGAGACTGGACCCTGTTCTGTGATGCTGGTCTGTGTGTCTAACCTTTCAATCCCAGCTTCTTTAGTGTAATTTTATACAAAAACATTTTGACAACTTGTACCATCTATGCTTAAACTTTATTATTCTTCGTGATGATAATGAATATCTGCTTGCATTTTAATAAAAATATTGAAGTTAGTTTGTCAGTTTCCATACATGTACTTTCTGCAATTACTGTTTGAGATTTTAATGCAGGTACAGAATGATTTGGGAAGAGGTTTTTTTGTTGTTGTTTTTTGTTTTTGTTTTTGTTTTTTTTAGGTTTTTTTGAGACAGGGTCTCACTTTGTGGTTCAGTCTGGCCCTGAGCTCAGCCTCCAACTCATATCACAGCAATCCTCCTGCCTCTGTCTCCCGAGTGCTGGGATGACAGGCATGAGCCACCATGCCCAGCACGGTGGTACGTGGTACTAGTTGCTGCTGGGCGTGAGTCTCCATGCCCAGTATTGTATGTGGTTACCAGGGGTCAAACCCGGGTCCTTGTGCTTGGCAAGATAGGCACTGGAACCACTGAGCTAAATCCCCAGCCCTTTTTTAGGTTTTTTTTTTTTTTTTTTTGAGACAGGGTCTCACTTTGTAGTTCAGCAGACTGGCCCTGAATTCACTATGTATCCCAGGCTGGCCTTGAACTCTTAGCAGTCTTCCTGCCTCCACCTCCCAAGTGCTGGGATTACAGGTGTGAGCCATCACACCTAGTATTATAATTTGTAGTGTCAGAGATCGAACTCAGGACCTTGTGCTTATCAGGCAGGCGCTAGAACCACTGAGCTAAGTCCCTGGCCCAGATTTCAATTTTTTATGATATCAAGCCTTCAACTCCTTATCATGATATACCTTCCTTTTAGTTCTTTACCTTTTTATAAGAGTTACAATTTTGTGTAGTTTTCTAATATATCCTTCTAAAATTTATTTTTTACTATTTGATTAACTATTTTAAATGACACCTTAGAATTCTTATTTTGTTGCAGTTATTATGCAAATGCAATTAGTTTTCACTTGCTGAAATCCAGTTTAGTGACCTTTTAAAATTCTTACTAATTTATAGGT
>PVIR01013142.1:0-43152 GCA_004026965.1 Petromus typicus | reverse complement strand
TTTTTTCCCCAAGACTCACTGGGAAGTGATTAAGGACAAAGAAAGGGAAAAGAGAGAGCAATGGTGGTATCAATACTGCAGATACTAATGATTCACACGGAATATGTGCCTCTGAGAGACAATGAAGTGAAGACATTGCACACAAAACTCTCTTTGGTCTTTAGTTGCAAAGTGCTCCCAGCTTCCTAATACTCTGGCAACTCTGACCTGGCTTCCATATGTTAGAATGCTTTGTTGCCCACAGAGTGGGCCTTCAGAGTGCCTAACACGTGAGTTTCTGCGCCCTCTACTTCTAAGGCCTCTGAGATCTGGGCGGGAGAGTGTGTGCAGTTATGTCTGGTCATCAGCTAAAATCCACATGTATCTTTATTTTCTTTGCTTATAATGCATTTCTAAGTATTCCTTTTTCCCCAAAAGTATATTATTTAATAATATAGAAGTTCTTCTGGTTCTTTTTTTTTCTCTACAGAAAGGCAACATTTAATTTAGAAAGCTCTATAGTGTTAACTCCAGTTGTGTTTAATCAGAAATACAGCAGTTGTCAAGTATGTTTGCTTTAGTGAAAAGACAGCCATTCAGAAAAATACCCTTTGAACACTAAAATTAAACCTTTGTAAAACATGTTAATGTACATTCTGAATATATATACATCTATATTGATGTGAGTATTATAACTAAGTAATTTATTTTACTATTATATAAATCATTGTAATTTGTTTTTATTTTTAATACTAATCACTTACATGATCAGATTCTGTTATTGAGTGATTTCCAAAAGTCTTACATTTTGTATGAAGGGAAATGCTGAATGATTATGGTTACACAATAACTAGTATTTCAAAACATAAGATATATCCAGCATAATTTATTTTTATTAAGTATAGTGCTTAGTAACATAGTTCAAGTTTACAACTGATTTGATGCTATGGTAATAAGAAATAACACAATTAATTATATATGCCTAATTATCTGTCCATCTGTAATACTATATTTTCCAAAAATTGGACACATTAAAATGAAGTAATTTCAGAATGGCATAATTATTAGGATAAAGTGATTGAAGACTTTATTCAATATCTTTATTTCATGTTGAGAATTAGATCTAGGATATAATAAAAATAGTAATATTTAAATATATATGTAGATATATATACTTTCATTCTTGTATTTAAGGAATTAGTTTTATTTAAAAATAACTGCATGAAATTAGAAATTTTATGGAAAATTTTTATTATATAATTTATTTCAACTCACCTCTTCAGTTTAGTCTTATGAAATTTAACCCAATTTGCAAAATATTGTCTATGGTGATGTAAAGAAGGAGTAGAAAAATGAGTAAAATAGTATTAAAAGTAGCTTTAATTGATACTAAATTTCATATTTATCAAAGTTCATGAATTCTGTTCATTTCAGAAATTTTCAGTTTTCACTCAGAGCTTCTGTGATATTATGCTAAAGGTTTGCTGCATTATGACTGGAGTAGTTACCTGCTTTCCAATTTTAAAATAGATTTCAGTAGAAAGTAGGAAGTACAGATTGTCCTCTAAAAATTACTATAACAACAAAGAACTGATAGTATTTGATAGATCAGTGTGTTTCAGAGGCTCTAGAATATCCAGAAACTCAGAGCAATACTTCTACCACTTCTGATTCAGTAGGTGTGGTGCTTTCTGCCGTAATTCACCTTTCAATGAGCTTCCAGGGAATGTTGGTGCTTTTTGTCTGTGGATCACAATTGGGAATGATCGAGATGGCCAATGAACACATGAAGAAAAATGTGGCAATCATGCAAAATTTTTTATAATGGCATAGGAAAAAAAATAAATATGAGGGGTACCATTAAATGTAGAGGAAAGTGTCTAGTGCACATCACAGATCCTGAGGTCATCATTATTTTATACAGTGAAATAATACTGAGAGGGATAATTCTGACTTTTCAAGAAGGAAAACTGAACAAATATTCACACAGTAGTTTCAGTTTTGTAACTATATCCATTCAATGCTGCAAACATCCTGACTAGTTAGAAAAGCCATTATATGTAAATAGATAAAATATGGCTGTCTGGAAAATGTATCTGTTGAAAGGGACTCATCATCCAATCATTGTTTGTAGTGTGCTTAGCAAAGGCTATTCCAAAGATACCCTTGTCATAATCACTGGGATCTGAGAGGGTTACTGCTTATTGGTAAAGAGGGTTACAGGGCTGAGCAAAGATGTTTTGGTGGGGAAATTGCCTGGAAATATGAGGTGCAGTCTATATGC
Source organism: Petromus typicus (assembly GCA_004026965.1). Classification (NCBI taxonomy): domain Eukaryota; kingdom Metazoa; phylum Chordata; class Mammalia; order Rodentia; family Petromuridae; genus Petromus; species Petromus typicus. The sequence goes on along the minus strand of PVIR01013142.1, from coordinate 40,889 downwards.
CAATAAGACTCATTAGCTGGGAGACAGGATACAAAATGAATAGAAGCTGATACTTCATTGACAATGGCAAAAGAATTTGGAATAGTGTGGCTACAAGGCAAAGAATGCCAGCAACCTGTACAAGTGGAAGGAGATCAGAAACATGCTCCACCTTGAGCATACAGATGGATCAGGTCCCTCTGACGTTGTGATTTTAGACCTTCAGAACTCACGGTAGACTCATATTCTCCAGCATTTTAACTATAAACCTGGATTGTCTGAAGACACTATGTTCAAGGCAAATTATTTTGTAGCATCAATAAAGAAACTAATATATGCTGAGAAGAAAATTTTCCTTGATTAATCTTTCAAAATAATGTTTGTAAACCAATTTTGATACCTACGTGTACCAAGAGGGCAAGGTCCAAAAGAAGGAAATAGTAGAACATACCTTGGGAAAAGGTATGAAGGCTTGAAGGCTTTGGATGGTACACAAAGAGTTTTGTCCTGGTGGATTTGTGTGTTTAGTTTTACCACATAGGTTTCAGGAATCATGCAAAACAAAGAGGTAGAAAGTTTTTTATTTTTTATTTTTTAAGATTTTTTTGAGACAGGGTCTCGCTTTGTGGTTCAGGCTGGCCCTGAGCTCAGCCTCAAACTCACATCACAGCAATCCTCCTGCCTCTGCTTCACAGGTGCTGGGATTACAGGCGTGAGCCACCACCCCCAGCACTGTGGTATGTGGTACTGGTTGCTGCTGGGTGTGAATCTCCACACCCAGTATGGTATGTGGTTACCGAGGATCGAGCCCGGGTCCTTGTGCTTGCCAGACAGGCGCCGGAACCACTGAGCTAACTCCCTGGCCCGGTAGAAAGCTTTTTAAAGATCAGAAATCAAGTATTTTGGGCTTTCTGGGTCAGCAAGCAAAGTCAAGATCATGTGTAGATATTTACATCACATAAAATACACATCAAATACAGATATTTTATTGATACATTCTAATAATAGTAATGCTTTTCTATGGTACAGGTTTATACTGAGATCAATGGGATTTTTAAAGGGTAATATTATTTTATTTAATTCACACTAACAGATAATGTTTTCCATCATCTAAATCAATTGCAAATTCATCTGTTAATGTTAATATGTATGCACATTTTTTCTAATGAATACAAAGTAAATATGACTGAATATGACTTCCACCTTCACCTTACAGAGTCATTTGATCTGTGCTTCATATTTACTTGCTCAGAAATTATTCATTTGTGAAACTCAGTCTTTTATTTTTGGGGAGTCGGTCTCTCTTGTAGTTCAGGCTGGCCTTGAGCTCACTATGCAGCCCAGGCAAGCCTTGAACTCACAGCAATCTTCCTGACTCTGCCTCCCAAGTTCTGGGATTACAGAACTGAGCCACCACACCCGGCATTGTGGTATGTGGTACTGGTTGCTGCTGGGGAGAGTCTCCACTCCTAGTATGGCATGTGGTTACCAGGGATCGAACCCAGGTCCTTGTGCTTGTAAGACAGGTGCCAGAACCACTAAGCTAAATCCCCGACCTTGTGGGTCACTTTCTGGTACTGATTGCTGGTAGGTGTGAGCCTTCATGTCTGACATTGTTGTATGTGGTTACTCAGATCGAACCCAGGCCCTTGAGCTTGCAAGACAGACCCCAGGACTACTGAGCTAAATCCCTGCTCTGAAACTCAGTCTTTTAATTCTTAATTTGAAAATTATAAATTAATATTTAAATATCATTTTCTTCAAGTTTAGTCTTTCCAGGGTGTTTTGTTAAGCTCAAAGTGTACAGAGAAGAATGTTTTATTATTAGTGTTGCTGACCTAAATTTACCAGTAACTATTCTTTAAAATATTCTTAAATCATCTTTACTTTTACTTCTAAAGCAGATGTAGATATAGCTGCAGGAATAGATATAAATATATACATGTTCACCTCAGAGTATGTTTTTGTAGTAGTTCACAGTAATTAGAGATTGTTCATTTAAAATAAGTGCATGGGTTTATTTTGAATTTTATGTCATAGAGTTATAATGTATCATATATGGATGTTTGTATTCCTCTCTTTTAAATCAAACAAATATGTTATGTGATTCAAAATAATCATTTTGTGATTTATTAGTTTTTAGAATTATTATTCAATAGCTGGTGAAAATATCGCTATATGTTGTGACTGTAGAAAGACATTAAAAAATCTACTTTTAACAAATAAGAATCCAGTTATATTAGGTTACTCTTGGAAATAACAAAATACACTGGCTTACACAAATGAACTTCATTTCATAGTAAAGTAATCCAGAGATAACACCTTGTAATGTTTAAAAATTCAGTGCCAGAATTGCCCTGTGAGCATCCTTGTTATTTCAGTCTTTCTTTTCTGTCATACTCAGTATCCTGGCTGTGACCTCAAGAGATGACGGCAAGGTGACTGTCCTAATCACAGGCTTCACTAGTTCCTCTGAACCCATAAAAGTGAAAAGAAATCAGGCAATATCTCACGTTTGATTTTTAAAAATCTGATAGCAAATCTTTCCAAAGGTTTGCTAAAAGTCAATAATTTGTTTATTAAACTTGCAAATCTATCACATATTTTATATAGTAGCACATACTCAGTGGATCTTCACCAGGTATACCACCTGGAGATATTTTGTTTGTGCTTGTTTCAGTGAGTTTATTTGAAGCATAGGGCAGCTGTTAGTGTCCAGAAGTGAGGGTTAGGAGAGAAGAGAAGGAAGAGAGTAGCAACAAGAGACAGGTAGTAGCCCTGGCAGAGGGAGCAACAGAACTGGCCGGGGCCAAAGTTTTCTCTGTTCTGGTCTCCAAACTCCATCTTATGTCTAAAATATTCTTTACATTTTAATTTACTAAAATTTAAACTGGCTCTTATCCAATAATGCACTTTAGAGTCCTATTTCTCCCTAAAGATAATATTATTCCAAAAGAAAATACGAATTATTTTTAATAAATTTTTGGTTCAATATACCCCCTTTTCTGCAATTCATCTACTAAGTGGATCTACACTTTAATATGTATGGAAAATCTATTTTTTTCTCATTAATTTTTACTTATATTTACTCTTTTCGTCTGTCTGGACTAGGGCACACGCACTGCTACAGTGCCTCCACTTGCTTGTCCTGCTCCCAGTGTGGCTGCACCAAAACATCCTACATGTTATTATGCTTAATGACTCTTCATAAAAGACCACTACTTTGTGTTGCTTCTGCTCCTGCTCAATAGCTCCCCGATCATGGTCCTTTCCGTGAAGTTTGGTTTCTCTGCCAGTGTTCTCTTGCTTGGGAAATGTAAATAAAACATAGTAGCTCAAATCACTAACCAGAATCTTTTCCAAAGCTCTCCGTAAAACGTATACTATCCATCCATTTTCAAGTTTTGATGACTTTATTGCGTAAATATCTCTATTGGGTTCATCTTCACTGAATGACTTTGATTTGGGTTTTGGATCTTCCCTCAGCCACTATTGAGAGAAAGTTTATGTGTAGAGGAAAGATCTTAGGAGAGAGTACTTGCAGCACTCTTCGGATTGGTACACAAGGCCAAGACAAGGAGGTGATAAAATGCAGTGGAGTGCAAAAGTCTCAGCCACGGACAGTGAAAACCAAAGGTGAAGGATTTCAGCTACTCTGCTACAGCTAGAGGGACTGACCTTTTTCATTGTAAGAATCACTGCTAGTACTGGGACCCCAATTAAATTCCCCAAAGAGAGGTGAAAGGAGATCCTTCGGCATTTCAAGACACTCTGACAGAAAGTTACTCTTTTTTGTTTTCCCCTGTGAGCTCACAATAATCCTCCTGCCTCTGCCTCTGCCTCCCAAGTGCTGAGATTACCAGTGTGAGCCACCACGCTCTGCATTGTGGAATGTGGTACTGATTGCTGGTAGGTATGAATCTCCAACCCCCAACATTGTTGTTTGTTGTTACCGTGGATCGAACTCAGGCCCTTGCACTTGCGAGACACGTGCAGGAACCACTGAGCTAAATCCCTGTTCCCAGAGAGTTTACTCTTATTGTTCCATGATAGTGAAAAGATTCTTGGGAGAGTATGTGAAGTTTAGGCCATACTGGCTGTATTTAGGCAGCTTAAAATGATCAAGATAAATAATATTTTGCTCTAAGCTTTGCGTTTTTAATTTCATTAGAATTCTTTTCATTTAAATGTGACTATGCACATAATAAGTATTTTGAACTAACAGAAATACTTGTTCTTCAACAAAAACAATATATGTAAAATTGTCTGTGACAATCAATGGAACCTGACATGATGAGAGAATTATTTTTGCTTCAAAAATAAAAACAGTAAATAAATTGACTATAAAGATTGTGAAACACAGATAAAATAAGGCACACAAATGTTCTCTACTGGAAAATATTGCTTTTAGCAATACATATGTTATCATAACATAGTAAAACTGCTGAAAGTTTGGCATGTTTTAAGGAAATTGCAACATATTTTACCCCCATTATTTTCATAGAAATGCAATTTACATCAGTTTTCTTACTGAACAACCAGTTTATCATGTGCCTACGGAGAAGACGGCTTTGCTATATGAGCAGTAGTTAATTCAAAAGGGATGGAGTGGGGGTATTGACAGTGTTGAGGCAGATGGCCTAATAAATAAATAAGTACATTAGAACTCAATAAATACTATAATATAAAGTTGCACAGAGTTTTTAAAAGCCCAAAGTGAAGGCTCTCATGTAATCTTACAGGAAATGTTTCATTCAGGAAGTGAGGAGAGGTGAGTGTTTTGTGGTAGATGAAAATTTACTAAAGGAGAGATGAAAATACCCAGAGAGCCCATAGCCTAGTAATATTTTTCATGTATCAAAAATGCAAAAACTTAGACAATATTGAATTTAGCATGTGGAGAAAATATTATGCAGAGCTAGGTGGAAAAATCCACTGTAGAAAGATAGGTTCTTTCTCAGTTTATGAAGAGAGTTAAAGTATGGAGGAGGGGGTTCAGGGAGGAACAGGGAAATCTGATCTTCCTAAGCAAGACACTGTTTAATACTATTACTAAAAGAACTTCTCTACAACACCTTTTAATCTCCCATCTTACCACTATGAACTATAAAGTGCAGGTGTAGGGTATTAATTCTGCCAATTTATGGTTGAGGAAATTGCGACTGAATGATATTAGGAATGTGCTTAAGGTCAAAGTCCATCTTACTCAGAAACTAGGAAACAAATTTCTCAACCATGTGACTGCTCTCAGCTCTGCCTGACGATACCATTTCCAGGCCAGCCCATAATGCTGGCACTCCTCTTGCTCTATTAACACTTTGTAGAAAAATCTGGGGAAAGTTGTGTAACCTCTTTCCAAAAAAACATGCACACACGTGGACACAGTTTTTGGGTAATATCATACGATTCATAGAACCTACCCACTTTTAAGAAAAACCTGTCCTCAATTACTAATCCAGCATTCCATAAAGATTTTTTTTTAATTATCTTTATTGGTACATTAAATATACACATCATGGTTGCACTCCATAATGGGGATTTGTACCAGTATAAGACACAACTTAATTCTCATTTTTTCCCATAGCCCCACCCACCCCACCACCCCCCATATATATAAAATTTGTTTCCTTACTTTTTTGTTACAATCTCCACATTGTCCCCTTTCACCTTATTTTACATTGAGCATTTTCTATTTCACAATATATAACATACAACGCTAGTATCTCACAGATAGATACATATCATATCTTTTCTCTGATATGAGAAAATGAAGATGTAAGTGAGTCCATAAAGATTTGAAGAGCAAGAATATCTGCAGTTATTGAAAGAGATTCAGTGACTCTGAAAAATCATTTCAGGATGAAGACAGACCCTACCCACCCTGCACATTGGTGTTGCTACTGTCTAGGTCCTCACCTCACTTCCTGGGTGGTGCCTCCCATGACTGCTGGGACTTATGCAATGCATTTCATTTTATAATCTGAGGTTTGAAAATCAGGAAATTATCAGTTTTGTCAGTGGTGTTTTTAGTTTAAAAAGACCCAATAAATTTGTTGTCATAAGAATTGAATAGTTAAATTGAATAGTTAAATCAGTTCACAGTTCATGACAGCATCCTTTTGAGATTCTAATTGATTAGAAATCCTTTTACATTCTAACTTGTGACAAAATGAAGTTCACTCACGCCGTCATCGTCTGAAGAGTATGAAAGTGTCATTAACAAACAATTCAATTTCCATGGCATTGTTACCAGCACTAGAATGGAAACTGGCACGCCTAGTGTCCAAAACTTAAAGGACTTGTGATGACAGAGCTCTGCTACCCTCTTTTGGAACAAAGAGTGGCTTTCTCAGAGAAGAGAATGTTTTCAGTGAAGATTTCCTCAGCAGAAGAAATTCAGAGAGCTGAGTCCCAGGTACAAGCTCAAGCTCGGACATCCTGGTCTGCACTTTCCTGTAGTTGTCACCTTCACAGAATAATGGAGTTCCAAGATTTTCATTTTCCTGCAATAACAGGATTTCCTTATTCTTCCCAGCTGTTTTTTTCCCCCCAATTTCCATTTTCCCTTTGAAATCCTCATTAAAAATAAGAAACTACCTAGACAGAGCTCTTCTTGAATTTTCTGTCCATCTCGAAACATTTGAAGGGGGAAATTCATCTTCATACTTTAATTTGCTGGCATTATATTCAATCACAATGAACCTTTGAACTCATTATGTCATCAAATTGAACTTCTGAACTTTTTCTGAAAACTGTAAACTTCCAAGTGAGAGCTGCTTGAGGTTGTTTTCTGGGGCTCTCCTTAGTGTCTGATTAAAGAGCAAAAGAACAGTGATGTGAAATGTTATATCACATGGACTCTCCTGAAAGTATTTTTGGGGGATTTCAGTAAGCTATCTACATTTCCTTGAGCCTCTCTTTTCTGTCTGTAATTTTGGGATATAATCTCTCCTTCTGTAATTCAGCAGAACACATTTGGGAATTGCATAAACCAGAATGAAATGCTGAAAGGGCTTTGCACTCCTTGGAGATCTCCATGCAAATGCAATTATCTCACGGTCTTGCCCCAGACACCGCACCATGTGTCCGGTGTCACCAGCCTTATTGTCCGCTGTGGAGACTTGCATGGCATTTATAATGGCCTGTTGAAGTGAGCGTGCATTTGACATCCTTCAAATACTTGCTTAAGCCCTGCCTCACAGAGACTTAGGAGGTCATGAATAGTTTTACTCACACTTCTTTATATTTCCAGCTTCACAGTAAAGTGCTCCTTGCCCTGAAGTTAACCTTTAACTTCAAAGCTAAAATCATTATGTAACTCAAAACAGTTAAACTGATACTGAAACTAATAAAAATAGAACAGTCTTCAATTATCCTGGGAAGATGTGGAAAACACACACATGCACACACACACACACACACACACATGCACACACGCACACAAAAATGGAATACGTTTGTGAGTGTATTTAACAAATACAAAATTATTATATGTGCACTAGCAATAACACAAAGAATATTGTAGAGAAGCAAGAGTGAAAGTTGGAAACTAGATACATAAATTGTTTTCTATATTAGAATTTAATAACTATGAGATCATATTCTAAATAAAGGGAAGGTAAATATATTAACAGGACTGGATGATGAACTTCCCTGGGATAATGTGGAAGCATTTCCTTTTTTGGTTGCTCAGCTACTTTATTTTATTTCATTTTCATTTTCAGTTTTTATTTATTTATTTTTGAGACAGGGTCTTGCTTTGTACTTCAGGCTGGCCTTGAACTCACTATGTAGCCCAGGCCAGCTTCCAACCACAGCAGTCCTCTTGCTTCTGCCTCCAGAGTGCTTGGATTACATGTGTGAACTATGACATCTGGCATCATGGTATGTGGTACCGGGGATCGAACTTAAGAGCTTGAGTTTGCCAGGCAGATGCTGGAACCACTGAACTAAATCCCTGACTCACTTTATTTATTTTAAAAATTTATTCTGTATGATCCTTGTGTAAGAACAATGATATATATATATATCATTGGAATGGAATACTGAATGGAATACTCCATTCATGTATGACAACTTCTGTAACAGTGTAACTTTTTATGTACTCACTGATAAAATAGGTTAGTATACCTAGAAGTATTATGAGTCAGTTGGTATCATGGTATTATGTTTTTTTCTGTTTTTTTAGACAAGATGGTCCTGAACTCAACCTCAAATTCCACAATTCTCCTGCCTCTGCCTCCCAAGTGCTGGGATTACAGGAGTGAGCCACCATGCATGGCATTATGGTATGTGGTACTGATTGCTGATGGGCATGAGTCACTATGCCCAGCATTGTTGTTTGTGGTTGTCAGGGATCAAATCGGGGACCTTGGGCTTTCAGGACAGGTGCTGGAACCACAGAGCTAAATCCCCAGTGCCATGGTACTATGGTCTTTGCGAACAGTCCTTATCTAATTCAAGGTCATTGGGTTGTATTTCTTAGCACATATTTCACTCTTGTGAAACCATAACACATACATTACTAGTCTGAAATCATAAAATAAATAGGAAGTGAATTCATCTATATTATCTGATAACAAGTCTCTGAGTTTATTAACTATCAAATTTAAAATGATCTTTTTTTGTTAGCTAATTGCCTAGAGTTTTGAGACTCTTAGCCGGGTTAGGACTCCAATTACTATGGACACAGAAAGCTCATTTCTGTCTTGAGTAATAGAAAAACAATCTCACTGACTTTGCATGGTGACATTGTCTACCATTTCTACTAGCTGGAAAGGGCCATTCACATTGTTTCACTGAGTTTAATGGAAAAATCTATCTATCTATCTATCATCCATCATCTATCTATCATCTATCTATTTATTCATCTTTAGGAAGAGAAAAAAAAGCACAAATGTCATTTTTAAGGTCAGGAAAATTCTCTATCTTTTATAAAAGAAAAGGGGACAAAGAGATGAAAACATATTAAGATGTATTACATACATGCACTGACTTCCCGTTCCCCCATGAAGAATGTAACTATTATGTTCTGGGAACATGAGCTAATGAAGATTAATATTTAACAAAACATGACAATACTTTGACAAAAATAAAAAAATCAAAGACATAAAGACACCAGAAATATAACATCTACGAGAAAAGCAGGAGAGGAATAATGACATAAAGGTAATGACCCTCAGCCCCAGTGTTGAGGGCACTTAGGAGCAGAGACCAGTGGTGAGTGAGCCTGCATCCTCACCGCAGACAACTTCCGATGTCTGTTGTGAGGCTGGATAATTTAGCTACTGCTGAAAGAGTTTTGGAACTTTCAAAAGTACTCAGAGTTTTTGTTTATTCCTTTTTCGTTTGTACCTTGGATTTGTTACACCAATCAGAGCACAATATTGATTTGATGTAGTACCTTCTAGTTCAAAAGTTAATAAATGCACACTTTCCCGTGGACTTCCTCTTTATCAGTTTAAGAGCCAGCGAGAAGAGTTTTTGAGATCACCTGAGGAAATGGATCTGAACCCAGGTGTATTTCAAAGACCAGAAATAGCAGACCTGGTTTACAGGGAGGTATTGATTAACAAGTACCACCCTGGAGGAGTACCTTCAGCAAACTCAACAAAGCAACTGTGAAGGGAGTTAAGTAGCCAAGGAGCAAGGCAGGATATAATTGGGAGAGGGGGTCATATCTTCCCTGGAAAGAGCCCTGGAAAGGTTCTAGAGAGAGCAAGAAAGAAAGTGGTACCTTGGGAAATGGAAGAAGAAACACTCACTCCTACTTTACAGTTTTGCCCAATGCTGTCAGAGAGTCTGGGCCTGTGAAAGTGAGAAGAGAACTTAGATCTCCAAAGAGAATCCCCTTGACCTAGAAATACAAAAGAATTACACAAATGACATCCAGTAATCCTCCTTCCGGTCCGGTAGGATTCCTTTAAAGATTGGACGTAACAGAGCTCTTTTTCTCTTTTTAATTCTAGGGTTTTCCTTTTAAAATAATAATTTAATAATATATATCTAGGCCTAGGGATAATAAGACTTTAGTTTTCATTAGACAGAATCATGCTGAATATAAACAGTGTCTGTTTTCCTCCACGTTTTCGTATTTGTATGCAGCGTTTGTCAGCACGGCAGCCGCGGACGATGATAAAGTGCGTTTTTCTGCTCGGGTGGTTAGCCCTTTCATTTTTACAAGTGACAAAATAAAAACCTGCTGAAGAGTGAACATGCTGCTTTCACTGTGTCATCTCAGCCCTGCAGGTCATTTTATTATAAAAATGTAAAAATCCAGTCAATTTTATTTAATCAGCTGAAAAGGAAAAGTGTTTCCAGGTCATTACTCAAGTGCCCCTTCTCTGTGGGACTTGTCTCTTCAGAAACTGCCATATGAATCATTAATAAAGCTGGAAAGATTTTTTTTTTTTTTGCCGGCAGGTTTTTGAGAAACCTAGATGTTATTAATAACAGAAGTAAAGTAATTTTAGGTCAGCAAATAAAGCCTTCTGTAGCAATTGCCTACAGAATCACACCTATGTTATTAAAAGCAGCTAATTCTTTACTTTCTAAACATTTAATTATTAGAAATGTTGGGAAATGTTCAGCTGTTTAGATTGTATATGATTATATATTCCATAATTACATGTTTTCTAGAATGTTACCTAACCTTATATTTACAGTAAACTTTTATTATGTGAATTGATCAAAACATAATGAGACAGTGGGAAGAGATAATTACAACTGGATCTATAATAATAAAATAATGATAGTAATTAAACACAGCAAACTGTACTCACATAATGTCAAGCTTGTGCTTAAAATAATGCACAAGTGGTGAAATAGAAGCTTTAAGTTCCTTTCTGGAAGAATTCTGCTGCTTACTTTGATATTGGTTTATGGGACTTTATTTTTGAAGGGGTTTTTGACAGGTATGACATGGCTTTTAGCACTTGATCAATTATTGCTATCTTCATTGGAAATTAACTTATTCTTTTTAGGAGTCATTCTTGTGAAATCTAACAGCTAACATGGAGGAGAAAGTGAAGAGGAGTCTTTTGAAGGAATGCAAACCCCTGTTCAACAACTCTAAAAACAGTCAAGGCTAATGAACATCCAAAAACATTGAACTGCATCCAACAAGTCCATATTCTTTAAATTTGTAAATTACTTTTGTGGATTAATCAAGTACCACAGCTCAAACTTTTCTTCATTGTTAATTCAACATGATCACTCCAGAATTTGAAAGGATTTTGTGTTTTGGGTAATCCTATAATTTAGTTAGTTTACATAATAATAAGAATAATAATAATTTTTAATTTTTGAAATTCAAATTAACTTATATACACTGAACCCCCCCGAAATTTCTTTCAAAACTTATAGAAATGGCTCACTCATCCTGTATTTAAGATCATAAGATTGTGATTCTGCATTCAGTGTATTCACTATGTATAATTTTGTGCAGATGTATAAATACTTTTAATTTATCATATTAAAATCAGATTTGATAGTTGTTTATAACATATATAAACTTGATTCAAAAAGTCATTACACATATATAGACATGTTTGCATAATATATATGTATATGGGTATTCCAATATTTTTGCTTCAGTCATAAATGATAACTGTTAATAATTATCAATTATGTACTTTTGTAGCACTTTAACAGATGTACTTTTGTAGCACTTTAAACAAGGTAAATTTTGGCAGCATTTTATAATATAAGCATATTAATAAGGGATGCACTTTTGCTTAGAACAATTGAAAGTTATTTTAGTCCTAGAAATAGTTTTTCTTAAATATGAAAAACAAAGTGTTTCAAACTTTTGACATAAACAATCTATCTGAAATAAAAAATAAATTACTTATCCAAAAAGTTTTAATAGTACAATGATTGATAACTTTTCATATGGTCTACTTCTGAATCCAACCTATGAAAAGTGAGAAGTTGCTTATCAAACATGTAACATTCATGCCAATGTATACACAGATAAATGCCAAAGCCAAGCTTAAAGTGAGAGATTTGGGGCCAGTTGAGCTTACTGAATGTGGTCATGAGTGAAATGATTTTTTTAAAAAGTTGAACATTGAATTTATATATACATTAATTAAATTTTACTGATGTTAAGCAACAGAATTCAACTATGAAAGTTTAAATGAAAAGGAAAGTTGTATGAAATATGTTGAAGTGGAGCATACAATGGAAAGAAAAATTGTTTACCTACAGGGAAAATATGTTTGCTTCATAAACTTGTTGGTGTTTGAACACAAATTTGAAACTGAATTCAACTGAGGTATTGCTATATAGAAAAATGAATGTGGCTAACCATGTTAGGCTGCAGATTGTCCTAATCTCGGTGATGTCATGGAGCTGACAGCTTTCTTTAGGGAGTTCAGTACCCACAGAAAAAGTGAACTGAGTTGCAAGGTTTTGATGCACACATCACCTGAGGATTGAACTGATTCTTACAGTACCAGTCAGAATTGACATGGAGGACTAGTGTGAGAAACCTAGGAGGGCAAATTGATAGGAAGAAGTATATTTTAAGATTCAGATTACTAAAAGTCTGGCTGTATCAGAGTATAATGATGAACAAATGAAATACAGAAGAACACCTGGGATATATGATGGATGGTACTCAAAGTAATGCAGTTGTAAGCATCATTTTCCATTACATCTTCCAGTGACTAGTTCAGATTTAGGAGAAAGGATATGTAAACTCTGTAAGGTCAAGTATCTTTGTTCCTTCATGTATCTTAAACACCTAAAATATTGTTTTAGCAAATGTTAAAATCTTTTTGAATTAATGAAGAAAGTAAAAATAAATACACATGGGAGAGAGAGAGAGAAAGAGAGAGAGAGAGAGACCTATAGATATTTAAATAGTGGGTAGATGACAAGTGGTAATAAACACCATGATGATGACTTTGTATTTCCTTTGGGAAAAGTGTTTATATTGGGTAGCTTTTAAAAAGAAAAAAATATATTAGTAAAAAATATTAGTAAATTATCGCTGTAGAAATACCTTGGTAATTGTGCATGGAAAGTAGCAGTTTCTGGTAACTAATATATCTTGAGGTTGTAAGTGTAATCTACCATATAGATGGAAAGAGAGGCACTTGGGGCCACATAGGCAATCCTTACTGCATGTGGTTATGATTAGCCATGTAGATGAAATCTTGGTTTCCTTAACAAAAGAGCTCCCCAACCAGCAGAGCTGAAAGTAATGGAAACAAAAACCAGGTCCTATGCAGACGAGACATTTTTTTGCATGTTCTGTCTCTCTTTGCTTTATGTCTCACAACATTGCTTTAGGTCTTTGGGCTAGTAGGATAGTACTATGTGTGTAATTATATTTCTTTTTCCTTAGACATTTTACGTTATGATAAAATGAAATTGTGTATGAAATCTTTCATTTGTTTTGTATTTTCATAGCTGATAATCTACTTGCAACTTATTATTGCCTCAATAAAATTTTCAGTTACTGTACTGAATTACTTATATATTATAACAGGTTATATAAACTATTAGTCATCTACTGATCTCTTTCCTACTAATGTCCAGTTCTTATTTTTATTTTCCAATTTTTTCATATAATGTAGCATTTAATTACATTTAATTTTGTATAATCATATGAAATATACATTTTTGGATACAAACATGAGCTATTTTATTCATAAAATACATCTTTCTAGGATCCACATATCCACAAGTTACCATGAAACTTGAATAATGTTAGCAGACAGATCAACATACACGCACATGCACACACAGCTATATATGATAAATACTAGTGTTATTGTTTCTCAAAATTTCATGTGTTAATCCACTGACAAGTTCCAGACTCAATGTCCTCTTCGGAGTTGTAGCCAGGTTGGAAGCTGATCACTGGGGTATGACCTGGAAGGGCGTGTTCTTATGCCTGCCGCCTTTCTGGCTTTTTCTTGCCTTCTCTGCTTCTAGGCTGCCATTAAAGGAGCCCGTTCTTATTGCACACCATTGCTGCAATGGAAGTACCTGACTATGGAGTAAAACCTCTTATCCTGTGAGGAGAAATAAACCTTTTCACCTTTAATTTATGTATGTCTGGATTCAGTATGGTTCAAAAGCACTGAGCCATGATTTTAACACTAAGTTGATGAGAAATTTAACCAGCTTTTACCAACTTCAGTTCTTCACTCAAATAATGAAGTTAACAGTTCATAGGCTTAACTTTTCATGAAATGGGGGGATTACATGATATATAAAAAAGCAACTATAAGCTCAACTGTGTTGTAAAATGATACAGAATTATGAACCTATCGGCATCTGAATTAATCACAACAAATCTGATCAACTGAAAAAAAATAAGCTCTGAAGGTCACAACTTTCCCGAGACTTTTTGGAAAGTTTGTTCATTGGCACGTAATGATAGTAAATTCAATTCTGAATACTATGATTAAAAACGTCAGAAATCATTTATCTATATTAACTATCCTGTATGTAAGGAATCATTCAAAGTGTTCATGTTTGTTTATTTCTGCTATGTTCACCTAAATATCCTATAATGTTCATTTATCGTGTTTATTCATTCTTGCCATGTGAATCACTTAAATATTCAACTATAATGTAATAAATTATTAAAGAAAGTAAAATATAAGTTTTTAAACATTGCTTTAAGTTAGGAAGTTGTTGTTTTACTCAGTATAAGCATCAAAACTGCACAGGTTCCTCTTCAAACAAACTTCTTTGGAAACAGTATTAACTGTTCAATTTTCTCTGTGGTAACAAAGAAACGAACTCAGTTATTTTTTAGCCAAATGTGTATTTTTTTCTACTGAACATATTTACTAATGAATTGAAAGAAATGAGTTTTAAACTTCTGTATTCTCTTGAAGAATCTAGGCTCTGTGAAGGAGTGGCAGAAATAATCTTTGTGTCCAAGTGTCTATTCTTTCTTGATAACAAGACTCCAAACTTTAAGATGGGTTCACGGCCTGGAATAAAGACCAAATTTTCAAGGTTGAGTGTAGCTGAACTCAGCCTGAACAGATGTGAATTACGGCCTCTGATGGAAAAAGTCTGACCTCCTTACTCTTATTTTCTTGTTTCTGCATGAGTGGAAGTGGACATATTTCCAAGAAGCTGAAGCAGGCTTCTCAAACTAGAAAGTGCATAGGATAAGTTAAAGGTGGTAGAACAGAAATGTTGAATTGTTGACCCAGGAAAAGAAATTGCCTCTGATTCTAGACTACCAATTTTTAGACAGTGAGAAGTTAAACTTCTAGGTTGTGGGGAAACAAAAGAAAAGAAGGGACCAAGGTTTTAGCTCAGTGCTTCCGGTGCCTGCCTTGTAAGAGTAAGGGCCCGGATTCAATCCCAGGTGACCACATACAACAATGCAGGGCATGGAGATTCATGCCCACCAGCAAGCAGTTGCACATATGACAGTGTTTGGCTTGGTGTCTCACGCCTGTAATCCCAGTACTCAGGAGGCAGAGTCAGGAGGACTGCTGTGAGTTCAAGGTTGAGCTCAGGGCCAGCTAAACTACAAAAAGAAGACCCTGTTCCAAAAAAAAAAAAAAAGGAAAAATAGTTTAAATTTTTAATTTTTGAGCTTTTCCCTTCATATTCTCTGGTAAAGACTAATAAGCTTCTCTTTAAGAATAATTATAGGACCAGGGATATAGCTCAGTGGTTCCGGTACCTGTCTTACAAGCGCAAGGGCCCTGGATCGATCCCCAGTAACCACATAACAATACTGGGTGTGGAGACTCACCCCAGCAGCAATCAGTACCACATATCACAGTGCTGGGCATGGTGGCTCACGCCTGTAATCCCAGCGCTCGGGAGGCAGAGGCGGGAGAATTGCTGTGATGTGAGTTTGAGGCTGAGCTCAGGGCCAGCCTGAACTACAAAGTGAGACTGTCTCAAAAAAAATATATTATCTAGAAGATAATGCATGTAAGAATGTAAATTTTAAGTCTGACATATATATGTATATGCACACATATATTATATATGTATATATATATATCATATGTATATATTTGCAGTATCAGGGATTGAACTTGGGTTCTTGTGCTTGTAAGGTAGGCTCTGTGAACTGAGCTAAATTCTTGGTCTCTGTAAAGCAATTCAAATAACACTTATTATCATTTGAGCTCAAGATATTATGAATGAGTAACTTTCTAAGTATAAGCAAATATGCCAATTGACATTGTTTTAAAATAGATAACTGAATTATATAACAATAAATATGATGAGGTAAATTGCATAGACCTGCATTCTAATCCATTGTTAGGAGCAATATCTGAATTTAACACATAGCAATTATCAATGAAAATAAAATCTCTAAACTTTATTATATAAAAGACCAATGATAACAAGTTTTGGTAAACATGTGGGGAAAAAAAGGAATCTTTGCACAGTTTGTGGAATGTAGATTAGTAATGCCATTGTAGGGAGTATTATAGATGTTCCTAAAATTGATCTGTCACATGATTGAGTAATCTTACCAAAGAAAAAGAAAAAAGAAAGACAAAGAAAAAGAAAAATCAGTGTAGTATAGAATTATCTCTACTCAAATGCTCATAGTAGCATTATTTAAGTAGCCAAGATAAGGAGTTAACATTAGCTTCCATCAGTAGACATTTAAATTAAAAAAAATTGTGACATACACACAATGGAATACCACTTATATTAAAAAGAAGAGTATTCTGTCATTTGTAACAACATGAATGAATGGGGGACTTTATGTTAAGTAAAATAAAACACACAGAAAGAAAAATACTGAATATATACTAAATATGTATGTGCATGTATGCATACGTAAATGCATGTATATATGCAGTATGCATGTATATGCATGTACACATACATGGTCTTCTGTGTATGTATATGTATGCATATGTGTGATCTATGTATAATCTAAAATGGATAGGCTCATAGAAATAGAAAATGGAAAGGTTATCAGAGATTGGAAGTAGGAAGTAATGTTAGGGATATATTATTCAAAGAATATAATGTTTTAAACAGGAAGAATAAGCTATAGATATCTATTGTACACTATGATAACTATGGTTTAAGGCATTCTATTCTTGAAAATTGCTGAGTAAATTTTAAACATTCTTACCAGAAAAATTGTATGAGATTATGTATATGCCAGCTAGTTTGATTTAACCATTACATGATGCATATTTATTTATATTGTTTTATATAAAATAAATGCTGTTTATCTGTCAATGAAAATAAATATTAGAGGAAAAGAATAAAAGTATATTAGCCATTTTTTTTACCTTAGGAATTTGGGTGTTTTGCTTAGTCACAGTCTTGACTTTGAATCAAGATTTTTATGAATAAATTTAACTTCTGGCACAGAGGAGCATTTTACTTTTTTGTTCATTGCTTGAAATGTAGTTAATTACATTTATATTTGGAAGAAACTACATCTGGGCAACATCAAAGGTCTTGGGACTTTGTTTTATAAAGTACACTCTCCATTTGGAATGATGCAGAGAAAGTCCCTAGATGTTTTGTCAAGGCAAGTAATTAAAAAATAGTAAAAGAAGAACATGCAAGTAGGTCTTCCTGTAAATTTCTTTGTCATAAGCTGTATTTCAGATTATTTCATTTTTTCCATGTCCACTAAATTAGCTTCTGGATTCAGAGTTCTGATTCCGGTCTAAGTTCTGGAGTTGGGATGTGGATGTAGGGAAGATGGAATAAGAATTTCTGGTGTTATGGAGCAAATACTATACAAATGTTTACACTAATACAAAAGAATAAAGGCAAGTTTTGGAAGAACAGAAAACCACTATTGTTTTGGTTTTGAGCATCATAAGTTAAAACAAAAAGTAGGTTAAATCATTTAAGATATGTAGTTAAATGAGGTTTTGATGAGTTTTAAAATATCATAATTAAGGAATAAGGTGGTGGCTTGAAAAGGGAAAGCAAAGCAATTTGTCATGATAATCAACTAAGGATGTAAGAACAAAAAAGGAGTAGAAGGGAAGTAAGCTTCCTTTCAAATATGACCGATGGACCGAGGTGAGCTCTGTGGGGCAGTGGGGGCAGATCACATTCAGCAGCTCCCCTCTGGATATGGCTGTGTATAGTCTGAAACCATCTCAGGTTTCTGCCACCACAGATCTCTTATGGCAAACACACATGAAAATGTGTCTATATAGTTATAATAAGACTTCCTCTATTCAAAAAGCAATCTAGTCTAGACTAATAGTAGGGATTTCACTAATTTTCTCCAAGGAAAATCGATCATCTGTAGTAGTTTCAATTTGGTGAGAAAAATTATTATTTTGCTCTTTTCCTTCACTGCAGCTTTGTATCTCTGACTCACACTTCTCATTGTTCCTCTTCTGGTTCACTTATTTTCTGCTCAATTTGCTCCTGAGCTGACAACCCAATCATTTCTTTGTAGCTTTCATGCTTCTCTAGTCTGTTGGTAGAGTGAATCTGCCTCTCCCTTGGCACAGTCACGGAAATGCTGCCCCATTTCCCATATGGTGGTTTCAGTACCCTTAGAAGATGGTGGTCTGAGGATGGCTCATTGAAACATAAACTTGTCACTTTGATTTTAAGTAGACACTTTATTTTGGTAGCTGTTAAATTTGCCTAAAATTTCTTCCCAAAGTGATTCTCAAAAATAAACAATACATCTCTCTAAAAAGAAGCAAATTTACCTTGCCCTCTGTATTTGAGTAATCTTTGGTGCTAAACTCTTCATCTCTCTACTTATTGTCCAGGGTTTATGCCTAAGTTAAACAGCATTTTTAAATATAATTTTATTTCCAAGTATCAGTTATAGGCAGAAAATAGTACCACTTTATTGGACTGGATGAATTTGGAAGGATGTTTTTGTAAAATGACACTACATGTCAATGTGTGTGTGTTCAAATATATGCATAATGCTGTAAATATATAATACTGAGCATATAGCGAAAGGTTCAGAGCAACTAAGTTTCCATAAATAGGACACAGGTTGGATATTTTAGGTCAATCCACAACATGAAAAGTGTATGTAACCCTAGGACAAATGGATGTCACTATGTATGGATATATAAAGATTTTTCAGGTGTACTTTGGATGAAAAAATAAAAGTAAATTTTTAAAAAATGACTAAGAATGAAAGGAATATATATGAATTATATATATTGATATATATGAATTATATGTATGAATTATTATTTATAAGAATTATATATGTATGAATTGCTCATGTTTTCAAAATAAAACAATGAAAGGATAAATTACAATGCACTGATCATTGCAAATAAGAAGGAGGCTGGTTGTAGGGGAAGGAGATTTTGCAATGCTAAGACATGAACCCAGGAGCGCCACGTAAATCTCCATTCCTAGGCTTTTGAAGCAAGATCATATCGAGTTGTCCAGGCAAGGTTTTCACTTGGGATCCAGCTGCCTCAGTCTCCTATGCAGTTGCATTTTATTTTGACTTTGAATTCTTTTATTATGTATCTAATTTGTATAACTGAGTAAAACAATCAGTGTTAAACCTGAAAATAAACGTAAACCAATAAACCTAATTTTATATCAAATTGTTGTCAGAACTTCACATTTAATGATTTCAAATCATTTCACATGTTTAATATTTTACCCATATATTTTGGTGAGTTATGTCTAGGACAGATAGATACATAGATCAAAATAAAATAAAATCCACAAAACATAAAACTTTTAAAACTTTGTGCATTGTTATTGTGTACAGGGTAACATTAAAAAGGTAAAACAGGGGCCGGGGAGTTAGCTCAGTGGTTCCGGCGCCTGTCTTGCAAGCACAAGGGCCCGGGTTCGATTCCCCGGTAACCACAAAACAATACTGGGCGTGGAGACTTACCTGAGCAGCAACCAGTACCACATACCACCATGCCGGGCGTGGTGGCTCACGCCTGTAATCCCAGCACTCGGGAGGCAGAGGCAGGAGGATCGCTGTAAAGTGAGTTGGAGGCTGAGCTCAGGGCCAGCCTGAACCACAAAGCGAGACCCTGTCTCAAAACAAAACAAAACAAACAACCAAACAAACAAAGGTAAAACATAGGATAAAGTCAACACAAATTATGATAATGCATTTAGAAACCAGTATATCTGGCATAAATTCAAAGAAACACTGAAAGAACCATATTTTCTGTCATAACTAGTTATCATTAAAACAATTAATGAAGTTTATTTAATATAAAATGGTTTGCATTTAATTAAACAAAAAGTGCATATATAACCAAGAAGCTGAAACAGTTCTGAATTTGAACTCAGAATATTATATCAACTCCTGATTTTTCTCATTTTAAAATAACTATTTCTTGTCTTGATCTAATGAAAAAACTATGGAGGTAATAGTAACTCAATTCTAATTAATTTCTTTATTCTCAGATTGTGGCATCTAAATGCCATTTGGAACTGAAAGGATTTTTTTGTTTGTCTAATTCTAAACCTGAGGGAGAAATGTACAAACTTAGTTTAGATCATAGTTAAGTCACCTAGTTAAGAAAACTGTTAGTGCCTCTACATGTTTATTGCTGCTGTGTCCAAAGATTGAACAAGCTTAGAATTAGTTCTCAATAAATGGTTATAAATAAGTCAAATTGTGATTAACATCACATTTTAGAAATTGTCATTCTCCAGAAAGAATGACAACTATCAACAAGTCAACCAACAACAAATACTATCAGGGCAGTGAGGAGAAAGGGAGCCTTTCCACTGTTGGTGGGAATGAAGATGAGTGCAACCACTGTGGAGATCAGAATGGAGACTGCTCAAAAAATTAGGATCAGAGGTCCAATTTGACCCTGCTATCTATCTATCTATCTGTCTATCTATCTATCTATCTAGATATAGATATAGATATATGAAAGAATTAAAAGGATCATACCACAGCGACATATGTTGACCCATGTTTATAGCAGCTCAGTGATATGTTATGTCTATATAGAATAACTTATTTGTATTATCCAGTTTTCATGTAGTTTAGTGATGAGTAGTGTCTCTTGAACAGCACAGTTCTCAAGTATAAATAAGATTATAGTAAAATAATCCAAATCTAATGTACGGTAACAATTTATATTAATATAGTAAAAATTTGGAGGAAAAGTCTAATTTTATTTGTTACTCAGATTGTTAAGTTTACCTACTGAATAGAATTATGAAAGCTTAAAGAATCAGTCTTCCTTTACTTACTGCTATTGACTGTCGTTACAATTACTAGTCTTAAATAATGTGGGGTGTGTGATAATGAACTTCCTTTAAGTTTTATAAAATTCCTTGCATTTGTTTGGAGATATAGGCTTGGAAAGTATGTAAAATAAATACACTTTTTTGTATTTTAAATTCAAATCTTTACTAGTACATTTTATATACATATCATGAGCACATTCAGTGTTGAGAATATGTACCAGTATATGACATGACTTAATTTTCATTTTTTCCTATTTCCCTACCCACCATACAACCACTCCCATGTACATAAGCTTTGTTCCTTTTTTTATAACCATCACATTATTTTTCTCCTCATTACTTACCCCTACACTCTATTTCCTTTTAAATATTTTCTTTTTCACAATGTCTATTATATATTCTAGAACTCATTTACATCTTCTGTGTCTCATATCAGAGAAAAGATATGATATTTACACATCTACACCATCTACACTATTTACTTCAATTATGAGGATGTCCTGAAGGGACATACAATTGAGTATGAATGACTCAATCTTATCATTTTTTATGGCAGAGTAATACTCCATTCTATAAAAGAACCACATCTTCTTTATCCAGTCTCCAGTTGATGAACATGTGGGTTGTTTCCAAGATTTAGCAATCACAAACTGAGCTGCTATAAACATGGGTGACATATACTGCTCTAATATGAATCTTTCAATTCTTTTGCATATATACCTAGCAAGGGAATAGCAGGGTCAAATGGGACCTCTATTTTTAGTTTTTTGAGGAATCTCCAAACTGATCTCCACAGTGGTTGTATGAGTCTACACTCCCACCAATAGTGGAAAAGGGTTCCCTCTTCTCTGCAGCCTCACCAACATTTGTTACTGGCTGATTCTAAGATAGCAGTCATTCTTTGGGAAGTGAGATGAAATCTCAGTGTTGTTTTCATCTGCATCTCTCAAATGAGCAGTGATGTAGAGGTTTTCATCATATATTTCTTAGCTGTTTTTACTTCTTCTTCTGAAAAATGTCTGTTCATTTCAGATGGCTGTTTTTGAACTGGGTCTTTAAATTTAGGTGAATGATTTTTTAAAGCTCTTTATATATTCCAGATAGTAGCCCTTTGTCTGAGAAACAGCTGGTAAAGATTCTTTCCCATGTCATTGGTTGTTTTTTTTGTTTGTTTGTTTGTTTGTTTGTTTTTTTTTTGCTCTGCTGGTGGTTTTCTTTGCTGTGCAGATGATTTTTAATAAGATGATATCCCATTTGTTGATTTCTTCTGCCAATTCTCATGCTATAGAGGTTTCATTCATGAAGTCTTTCCCTAAGCCAGTGTTTTCAAGAGTTTTACCTAACCTGTTTTGCAGCAGGTTTAGTTTTTCTGTTTTAATATTTAGGTCTCTAGTCCACTTTAATTTTATTTTGGTACATGGTGAGAGAGATAGGTCTAGCTTTAGTCTTTGGCAGGTTATAACCCAGTTTTTCCAACACCATTTGCTAAAGAGGCTATCTTTTATCCACTGAGGGTTTTGGGTTTTTGGCTCCTTTGTCAAAGATGAGGTGACTTAATGTATCTGGAGTCATTTCTGGATCATCTAATCTGCTCTATTGATCTTCAGATCTCTTACTCTGCCAGTACTATGCAGTTTTTATTTATTTATTTATTTATTTTTTAACCACAGTGATTTTGTAGTATAGTTTCAAGTTGGGGATTGTAATACTTTCCACTATGTCCTTGTTGCTTAGAATTTATTTTCACTATTCTAGGTCTTTTTTGGTTCCAAATAAATTTTTTGATTATTTCCACTAGATCTGTGAAATATGCTGTTGGCATTTCAATCATGATTGTATTTAGTCTATATAGTAGTTGTGGGAGCATAGTAATTTTGATGATATTGGTTCTTCCTATCCAGGAGCAAGGCATGTTTCTTCATTTTCTGATATCCTCTATCTCCTTTTTCAGAGTGTTGTAGTTTGCAGAGTAGGGATCTTTTCCTTCCTTTGTCAGAGTGATTCCTAGATATTTCATTTTTTGGATGCTATGGTGAAAGAAATTGACTCTCCAATTTCTTTCTCAGTGGATTTCTTGTTTGTGTACACAAAGGCTATTGATTTTTTGAGCATTGACCTCGTATCCAGCTACACTACTAAATTTGTCAATTAAGTCTAGCAGTATTTGGTTGAGTTTTTAGAATCCTCTAAATAGAGTGTCATGTCATCAACATATAATGACAGTTTGAATTCTTCCTTTCCTATCTTTATTCCTTTCATCTCTTTCTCTTGCCTAATTGCTTTGGCTAATGTTTCCAGCACTATATTGAACAGGAGTGGTAAGTGTGGACATCCTTGTCTTATTCCTGATTTTAGTGTGAAAGGTTTCCATTTCTGACTATTGAGCATGATGCTGGCTGTTGGTTTCTCATAAACAGCTTTTATTAGTTTTTGATAGAGTCCATCTATCCCAATTTTCTGTAGGGTTTTGATCATGAATGGGTGTTGTATTTTGTCAAACACTTTTTATACATCAATTGAGATAATTGAGATTGTTGCTTAGATTTTATTTCACTATTCTAGGTCTTTTTTGGTTCTAGATGAATTTTTTGATTATTCCCACTAGATCTGTGAAATATGTTTTTTTCCTTTAGTTTGCTAATATAATATATTACATTTATTTATTTACATATGTTGAGCCATCCTTGCATCCCTGGGATGAATCCAACTTGGTCAGGGTGTTTTATTTTCTTGATTATTCTCTTTATTCTGTTTGACAGTATCTTATTAAAGATTTTTGCATCAGTGTTCATTAAGGAGATTGGCCTGTAGTTTTCTTTTTTGGTTGAGACTTTCTCTGCTTTTGGAATCAAGGTAAAATTTGTTTCCAGAAATGAATTTGGGAGTATGGATTCCATTTCAATTTCATTAAAAAGTTTGAGAAGTAGTGGCACTAACTCTTCTTTAAAAGTTTTGTAGAGTTCAGCAGTAAAGCCATCAGGACCAGGGCTTTTATTTGTTGGTAGGTTTTTATTGCATTTCTATTTTCACAAATTAATATTAGGGTGTTTAACATGTCTATATCTTCTTAATTCAACTTTGAAAGTTCGTATATGTCTAGAAATCTATCCATTTCTTCTAGGTTTTCCATTTTATTGAGGTAAAAAACTACAAAGTATATGTTTATTATCCTCTGGATTTCCATTAGGTCAGTGTTTGTTTCTCCTAATTCCTAATTAGTGTTTGTCATTCCTAATAGCATGGATTTGAGCCTTTTCCTTCTTTTGCTTTATTAGATTAGCTAAAGGTCTGTCAATTTTATTTATCCATTTGAAGAATCAGCTCTTAAATTCATTGATATTTTTGTTTTGTTCTCTTATTCTCCATTGCATTTATTAATGTTCTGATCCCTATAATTTCTTGCCTAGCACGAGCTTTGGATTTGTCTTATTCCTCTTTTTCTAGTAGCTTGAGGTTCAGCATTAGATTGTTTATTTGAGCTTGCTCTGTTTTCTGGGTGTAGGTGTTCACTGCTATGTATTTCCCTCATAGAACTGCTTTCATTGTGTCCCATAAATTCCTATATGTTGTACTGGGGGTATCATTTAATTGCAAAAACTATTTAATTTCTTTTGTGACCCATTGGTTGTTCAGCAGAGTGTTGTTCAATTTCCATATGTTTGTAAGAATTCTGGAATTTCTTTTGCTATTCAGCTCCAATTTCACAGCACTATAGTCTGACATTATACAGAGGATAAGTTGCATTCTTTTGCATTTGCTCAACCCTGTTCTATGAACTAGCACGTGGTCTATTTTGGAGAATGATCCATGAGCAGTTGAGAAGAATGTAAATTTTGACCTTCTGGGGTCAAATACTCTTTAGGCATCTATTAAGTCAGCTTGTTAAAAAGTTTGGTTTAGTCCAATTATTTCCTTTTTGATTTTCTGTCCAGTCTATCTGTCTCTGTGACAGCAGGGTATGGAAGTCCCCTACTATTATTGTATTGGTTTTTATCTGACTTTTCATGTCCACTAATGTTTGTTCAATACAGTTGGTGCATTAGAGTGTGGTGCATAAATATTTAAAATTGTTATTTCTTTCTTTTGCATTGTTCCTTGTTTGAAAAGATAGTGACCTTCTTTGTCTCTCCTTATCAATTTTGGTTTGAAATCTATTTTGTCTGAAAATAAGATCACCACTCCTGCTTTTTTGCAGTTTCCTGTCTTGTGGAGAATTGTTTTTCATCCCTTTAATTTCAGCCTATGGTTTTCTTTTTGAAATAAATGTGTTTCTTGTACATAGCATATTGTAGGGTCTTATTTCTTAATCCACCCTGCCAGTGTGTGTCTTTTAATTGGCACATTGAGGCCATTGGCATTAAGGCTTATAACTGATATGACCTGATTTACACTTGTCTGGTGCTTTTCTGTTGTTGGCTTTTTTATTGTTTTCTTTCCCCCTTTCCATTCAGTTCCTTACCTTGTCCAGTGAGTTTACTCTGCTCAGTCTCATGTGTTTATGACCTTTATTGTTTCTTTCCAAGATATTCTTCAGAATTTTTGGGAGTGCAAGTTTTGTTTTTGTGAAGTTTTTCAGGTGTTCTTTGCCATAGAAGTATCTTATTCCCAGTTGGTTTTGTAAGATATTCTTACCATATACATTCATGTAGGTTAGAGGTTGTTTTCCTCCAGGTATTGAAACACTTCCTCCAGGCTCCTCTTGCATTGAGTGTTTGCGCTGAAAAGTCCACTGTGATCTTGTTTGGATTCACTTTGTATGTGGTTTTTTGTTTTTCTTTTCTGTAGCTACCTGCAGTATTTCATTCTTCTGTAGTATATCTAGAACCTTAATTATATGCTTAGGTGTAGGGTATATATATATATATATATATATATGTATATATACAAGGCCTTTTGGAGTTCTATATGCCTCATGTACCTATATATTTAATTCTTTTGCCTTTCCTGTGAAGTTTTCTACCATTATCTCTGTGAACAGTTTTCAATGTCTTTTGCACTGTCTTTGGCTTTCTCAGTGACTCCAATAAATCTTATGTTATTCTTCTTTGAACCATCTAGGAGCTGTTGGATTGATTTTTCATGGTTCCTTGCCATTTTCCATAGACTGTTCATTTCCTTTTCATTCGCTGCTATCCTGTCCTCTAGTTCTGAGATTCGGTCCTCAGCTTCATTCATCCTACTTCTCAAACTTTCATTCTCATTTTTAATTACCTGGAATTCTTCTTGAAGCTGTTTAAAAGATTTTATTGCTTTTACTAGCTCAGATTCTATCAAGCTCCTCATCATTTATTTAATCATATCTTTCATTGTGGATAGTATCTCTGTTTTCATCTTAGAGATCAGTTCTGATTTCCATTTTATAAGGTCTGCTTTTGTTACCAGCTTAGAAAGTCCTGAGTATTCAGCATGCTCCATTTTCCTTTTCCTCTGTTCCCCTGTAGTGATGATCTTTGTACCTGGGTTTTTTAATTTTTTCTCATTTCTCTTTGCTGACCTGCACCAACAGACACTGCACAACCTCTGCAGCACTTTCTCAGACTTTCCCACACAGGAATGGAGGTCTCGGAGCTTTGAGTCTGGCCCTAGTGGCAGAAAGGCTGCAGGCTGCAGGCTGGAGGAAGAGGTCACTGTGTGACTTCCATGACTCTTACCCAGATCTGTCCACAGGGGAGTGAAGGTCCCATGGTCTTCTGGTCTGATCCTGATGACAGGAAAGCTGCTGCTTGATGGGGAAGTCACTATACAACCTCTACAGCATTTATCCAGCTTTGTTTGCTGTGGAATGGAACTCTAGTGGGCCTGTTGGTGGACCTTGAAAACACAAAAACTTTTCTTTGGTGGAGAGAGGTACCATGAGAACTCTGTGGCCTTTACTAGGACTCGCCTGCAGAGGAGTCAAAAACACTTCTACTAAGTCTATGGAAAAGGAAGTAAACCTGAGCTAAATTGACTTTAAATTAGGCCTCTGAACACTTAAGTAACTAGTTTGAATTCACATGCTGTGTAAAAGGCATAACAGGGGTTGGTATAACTACAGGCAGTGAGTACTGAGTACAATCTGGTGCCAACAAAGGCCCACAGCACTCTGAAAGGTTTGTACAATGTCCATCCTTACTTCACCCAGGAGGATGCTTAGAGAATGATTGTATAAATTACACAAGGTAATACAGGAAAAACGTTGTTTCTAGAGCTTGAATCTTGACCACAAATCATATTATACCACCTCAAATTAGGTTTCATGAAATAACTTGGGGCCTAAACTCAAAACATGTGAGGAACTTATACAACCCAATACTAAAAATCAAGTGACCACTATTTAAAATGCACAAATAATTTGAATAGACATTTTTTGCAAACAAAACATAAAAGTAGACAAGAGGCAAAAAAGAAAAAGAAAGCAAGCCTATACACTACTAGTGAGAATGTAAACTGGTGCGGCTGCCATGGAATACAGTTTAGAGACAGGTACAAAATGATTCAATATCTTACCTCTGGGGATGTATTTGAAAAAAAGTGAAATCATGTGCTGGGGAGATATTTGCATTGCTTATTGAAACATTGATTACAATTGCTAAGATACAGCATCAACTGAATTCCCCATGTATGAATGAATAAATGAATCAAGAAAATTTAGTAACTACACACACAGAAACACAGAAATATTATCATCTATTAAAAGGAAGAATATCATGCTGCAACTGTAAACATAAATCTGGAAAATACTAAATTAAATGAAGTAGGCCAGTCAAAACACAAACACCAGGTTATTTCATTCATTTGTAGAATCTAAAACTGTCAAGCTCACAGAAGCAAAGTTTAATGGTGATTACCAGGGTTAGAGAAGGAAAATATGAGTAAATGTTGACCAACAGGTACAAATATTCAGATATATAAAAGATAAAAAGTTCTAGAGATCCCAGGTAAGGCATCCTAACAACATTTACTAATCCTGTACTATTTACAATGCTTACAATGTTCTATGCCAGAGAATTTCTCTTATCAGAAAAAAAAGATAACTGTGTGAAGTGATATACAGATATATTAAAGAGTTTGACTGGATGAATATATTAAAGCATCATGTTGTACATCTTAAATATATATCTTTTTTTTTTTTTTTTTTGAGACAGGGTCTTGCTTTGTAGTTCAGGCCAGCACTGTGTTCACTATATAACCCAAGTGAACCTCAAACTCACAGCAATCCTCCTGCCTCTGCCTCCTGAGTGCTGGGATTATAAGGCATGAGCCACCATGCCCAGCACTGTGGTATGTGGTTACTGGAAATCGAACTTGGGTTGTTGCACTTACAAGGCAGATGCTGGAACCACTGAGCTAAATCCCTGGCCCCAAAATACATCGTTATTATTAATTATATTTAAAAGATCATTTCCTTGGTATTTGTGACTTTATATTTCAATGAAAAAAACAAATTAAATGTAGCTATTGTGACTAGGACTTTTCTTTGTAATTCATTTAAGAATTTTGGCTATTTGGATCCTTCAGTTATGAGTGAATTGGGGTTGAGGATTTAGCTCAGTGGTTCTGGTGCCTGTCTTGCAAGCCCAAGGGCCTGGGTTTGATTCCCCGGTAACCACATACTGTACTGGGTGTGGAGACTCATGCCCAGTAGCAATCAGCACCACATACCACAGTGCCGGGCTTGGTGGTTCACTCCTATAATCCCAGCACTCGAGAGGCAGAGGCAGGAGGATTGTTGTGATGTGAGTTTGAGGCTGAGCTTAGGGCCAGCCTGAACTACAAAGTGAGACCCTGTCTCAAACAAAACAAAACAAAACAACAACAATAAAAACCAACAATAAAACAAAACAAAACAAAACAAAAAAACACAGTTATGACTGACTTGATATATGAATAACTTGGATTATAATTGGACTTTTAATTTTAATTTACAGTTTTGAGTTATAACTCAAACACTAAATGCTTATTCTTCCAGACATTCTCAGACACAGCTTTAAGCATTAAAGAGTTCTGGAAGGAACATGACAACATCCTTACCTATATGGGGTTAATTGAGAAATCCTGGGTCAGTGTCTCTCTAAGGACACTGGGCTATGTCTCTGTACAGGGTAGAGACTTTCAAGTCTGTGAAGAGGAACCTGAATCTTCAGTTGACCAACTTGAGTTACAATAAGACCCTAGAGAATTAATCAAGTTTGTAAGTCAAATGTCTTTTATGAGATAAGGCTTTCTTCTCCTCATTGGTACAAATACCCTAAGTAGATTTTAACTTTTGGTCCACTGCTTTCCTAGTCAATAGTACTGAATATGTAAATCCATGAAGCCTTCACCATAGGACTGTCACTATGGAAATCAAGCCATAAACCTGCTGAACATATGTGGGGACATCAAAGTAATTTTCTATTGGGATGGTAGAATAGCCACAGAGAAAAAACTAAGATCAGGATTATGTGGTCACAGAGGGAAAAGTGGTTGCATAAAGTGGCTGTTTCTGTTAACTCCTGTGGTATGGTGTGTATATGTGTGTTTTTATTTTTGTGGGAAGCAAAATGGAAAGAGTAAGGTTTACTGACATAAAACATTCCTATCTTCCTTCACCATCTGTTTTCCTAAAAGACTTTTTCTGAGATTTGCAGCTGAGAGATTAAACTAGAAGGAAACCATTTCTAAGTCTATGGTTTTCCCAAGTAACTAAAAAAAATCCTATCTTAAATGGCATCATCTTACATAGTTTCTGTGGATGTCCTCCCCTCTGCCTAGCAAGTGACAGGCTCTGAAAATGCTCAGTACCATCTTTTCCCATTTCTGAATTCAGGCTGCAAGATCTCAGTGGATCTCTTTCTCAGGTGATCAGTATGAACATCAGTATCAGAGTAGTTGTACTGCTTGTTCCTTTCAGTGCATGGACAAAGATTTGAAGCTTTTGAAATCATTTGTGTCCTTCCTTTTCTAAGAGTGGAAGAGAATGATATCAGTGTGAAGAGAATGACATTTCTGGTGTAGATTAGGGAAATGTGTTTTGCCCGAGTTCTCTTCATTTTGGTGGGACCAGGCAATATTGTTCTACCAGGAAAACATTCATCCACCCCACAGAGAATGATGAATGTCCACACTTCAGAAGCTCACAGTCTTTACCTGTCTGGGTTGTGGACAATAAATAACCTGACCTTCATTTCTGCCCCCAAATCTCACTGTTGCCTACTCTCCAAGGAAGTCATGCATAAGATTACTGGGCACTCTCTCTTATTCCAGCTCTGGCCTCTGTTTCCAGGACTTTAAGAGAGGCTTGCTCTTCGTCACTTGCATGACTATACAATACACAATACATAAGAGCCGTAGTTCATTAGAACCAACAGCTGTGACTTGTTGTTATCAGAATGGGAGGATTAAGAAATAAGGCTATGTTACCATGTGATCTCATTAGCAGTTTTTACCATATCACAGTTTTTAAATTCTCTAGAGAGATACTGAAGCAGACAGATTACCCTGAGAATAAAATAGGTGGGAACCTGCAGTCTCCTTTCCTAATGTTCTCCTCAGCTTTAGTCCCACCTGACTCTGAGAACCATTGGGTGAATGTCCTATTATTTATCATGTCAATGACTAATTCTACATCTCTGGAGTTTTTCATCTCTCACAAGTAATCTTTTCAGGCAACCATGGTTCTTCTTGAAGTAGTAAATGATATCTTTTCAATGTTGATAAATTTCATAATTTATCCTATTTGTCATAATCTATATTTACAAATTACTTACAGAAGAGTCAGCAATGAATTGTTTGGGGTATGAACTTTCATTCTCTATTTTAAAATAAATAGATGTGTATGTATTCCTTTGTGCAAATACCACTTGATCCCCTCTGCTGCCATCTTTGTGACATGAGCGTGCAAGTCTGTTCCTTAAGTAATTATATTCTGGTAGGCAAAGAGCCAAACAGAAACTGTCAGTTATTTCATATCTTTACTAAAGCCGTTTGGAGATACAAATGAACATCTCATGTGAAGACCTAGAGAGAGGGGTGAGTCACGTGCCTTCCTAGCACCTTTAATTCTCTTCACTTATCTGTGCTCTGACCATACAGCATGAAACTTACTGAATTTTTACAGTGAATTGTGTAGTTTTATGAAATCGACACATGAATTAAATCACAATAAACTGAGATGTCCACTAATTAGACTTGCAGAACAAATAGACATAAAAGTTTCAAGGTAACCGTACAGTTTTAATAATAAGAGTTACACTTTCATTCAGTTCTTCCTGGCTTAGGAACTGTCAAAAAATTTTCTACTAAGGAAATACTGCAGCCAACTCATCACTCAGGGCTGCAGAGGTCTCACGACCCCACTTCTGATGACCTCAGTGTCACCTGCAAAGTGCTCCACCTTTGTTCTTTCTGGATGAGGGAGAGGCAAGTTTCGGACAGAGACAAGTTTCAGTGTTCTATTTATTTGTCATTTTGGCTTTTCCGTGGGTGTAACTTATAAATAGCAAATCATTAATATGCTGAGTACTTAAAAGAGCTTTTAAAACCACTTCAGAATCCTGTAAGGAGACTGTTCTTATTTTCTTGCTGTGACAAAGAAATGAGGGAAAACATTAGTCCCTGGCATTTTGCAAGAGGCATTGTACACTTTATTATTGTCTTTTGGAATGGACGGGTTTTTCTGTTACAAAGAAGTTTGAAAACCATCACCCTCTGGTCACATGAAGAAACATAATTATTTTGTTATGAATAATTTTCATGAAATATATTTATTTTATGAATATTTTCATAAAATATTAATGCTTTCAGATAAGGAAGTTAGTATTTAATGAGCTTTACAATGTACAATCACTTTCACTCAGATTGCTGGCTTGGTGGTAGTGTGCCATGGTGTATATTTCTAGTGGAAAAAATCAGTTATGTTTTTGGTTCAGCATTAGATGATGAAACTTTGATTCGTAATTATGTGATGCTATTCTTTTCCATAATGAAAATTATAAATGTGACCGGGGGACACTTAACCTCTCTCTAGGGAATGATTGTGTGATCTTGGTAATTCTAATTAATTTGTATAATATGATTGTTGATTTATGTGGTAAAGAGAAAATTTCTCTTATCTTATTATAACATAGCACCAGATTCATGAAACACATAGGAATAACTGAGCTAAAGGTGACACACTAATTTTTCTTATTTTTTTCTCTTATCTTCTTCAAATGTTTGTTTCAACCAATACAACTTTAGTACAATTGACTAACCTTCATTTATCTGTTTTCCCACATTGATTCAATCTATCTCAATTTTATTCCGAAAATATAGCCACAACAAGTTCACAGAATGTGTCTTTTGATCTTTCTCTACAGTTAAAAGTTTTCAATGATATGTTTTTTGTCTAAGCCAAAAATCACATCCCTACAAGCTCCACATGACCTGACCTGGGTCTGGGCCTAGGTGGTCTATTCCTGGTATTGAATTCTATGAAATATATGTGCTTCCTCCACCTGTGTGGTGCTTCAGTCACTCTGGAATTGTTTCATTCTTCTTTATTTGCATATCACTTTCTCTTTCCAACACTTTTCCTTCTCTTCTTTGTCTTGATTACTCTCACTAATCCTTCTTCTCTTAAGGGAACCATTATTTGCACTGGCAAATATTCTCCATGGGCTATTTTTTCACTTAAAAGCTATTTCTTTCATGATGTTTATATCATTGTTTATATCATTACTTAGTCATATGACTACTTGATTTATGTCTACTTACAGGTCTCCTGGAACATCAGCTTCATGGAAAAGAATCATTCCTACACTGCATTTTCTTCCTTGTTCCTGTGTATCATGCTTCGTACTGCAGTGAGAACTGAGTTAGTAGTTGTAGAATGAAAGAAGGAGTAAATTGCTGTGAACATGTAAGTGAACACTGCCCCAAAGACTCTCTCTCTAAAAATCAATGACTAGACACATGATGCTTTGGTATATTGTGATAAGGTGTTCCACAAAACTGACTTATGGGAAGAACTGTAACAGTTAGGTGAACTCAGCTGTTACTGTATGAAGCACTCTGCTCTGATACTAATTGTAAAGGAGTTACGATGAGTTCTCCAGAGAACAAAGGGTGAAAATGTACTGAAAATACCAAAGGAACCTGTTATGGTTTAGATAAAAATGTCCCCTCAAATTCTCATGCATTTGGGAAGTGGTTGTATTGTGGAGTGCTGTCCTCATCAGTGGAGTCACTGTTGATTACCTTATGACCTGAGTGCACTGTGAGGGCTAGAGCCCGGATGGACGCAGCTCACTGTGGGTGTGACCTGGATAGTACCACCTCGACCTTGGTTTCTCCTTTCTTTCTCTCCCAGCTTCCGTGGAATGAGCACTTTCCCTCTGCCATCTTTGTCTTGAAGCAGCCAACCACGGACTGGACCTGTGAACTGAAACATGCTGCTCCTCTTTTAAGTTGAAAGTGTTGGCTGTTTTGTCCCAGAAACTAAGACAGAACTTTTGAACATTGTGCCTTTTAGAAACTCTGCCTTTTGTAATACATAAATAAAAATCCAGGTTGAAATAAACTTCCTTAAAAGAGAGAAACTGGATCAGAATAGTGAGGGACTTGATTCACTTTCCAGAAGCAGCAGTAGAAAGAATAGTACGGGGTGTGTGTATCTCTGAAGAGGCAATAATTGGGAAAAATCTTATACAGTAGCAAAAAAGTCTAACGAGAGAAAGCCAACCTTAACTATGTGCTAACTAAACTCTTTTTCACACACATGAAAATGATAAAGGAGGAAACTGTAGGAAGATTATTACCTGTTTTTGTTGTCATTCCAAACTTGAATCTCGAAAGTAGTCACATAAAAAGTTCTCATTAGGCACTAGCTGGTGCTAGAAGTAAATATGATTTGAATAGAATTTGAGCCCTGGAAATGCGGACAGGTCTTAGATAAATAACACTGGGAAAAGGACTAAGTAAAGAAGATCCCATAAATGTGAAATAGCTGTGAACTTTTAAGTAAAAAATACATCTTATTTTTATGTGTGCGCGCACGTGTGTGTGTGTGTGTGTGTTCTTAGGTCTCTGAGGGCATTGCCCTTTAGAGATGTTGTTCTTTCAATATTATTCTAGATCATATATATATGAGCAACTCCAAAACCTACTTGAACAAATTCTTCTTCCTCTCAATTCATTTACATCCTTAAATATTATCTAAATGATTTAACAAGACAGCAGTTATGCTAAGAACACAACTGAGCAGTAGGAGAATCTGTAGTCATTGATGATTTTGGCAGCCTTGTAGAGACAGAAAGTTTCTACAAATGTCTTTGGCTAGTTACCTTACCAAATATTGTTTGATTTGTGTAACCTATATATTAATGTGGTTCAGTAAAGAAAAGTAGGAAGTGATGCATTCTTTCTTTTTGATCTCAGAAAGTAATGTTCCTATATCTAGAAAAGGTACAATTTATCAGTGCTCTCTTTGCAACTGATTCTTCTCATATAAACTATATATCCTCTGCCCCAATGAAATAAAAAGTTTTACTTTGTATATCAAGATGGAAGAAATGCTTTGAAAAGAAAGTTGATAAAATTTGTAAGTGGGAAATCAAGCAAAGATCGTGCTGTTGACACTAACACATAGGTGCATGATTACCAAAAAGGAGAATGTGAATAGATGTACTAAATGAAGCAGGAAGTACATTAAGATGCAAAGAAGTCCACACATACACACAATTTCCTTTAGTGTTTGTAACAATTAATCATGGTTTGTCAACCTGACCAGATTAAAAACATCCAAGGAAA
Organism: Petromus typicus; assembly: GCA_004026965.1. Lineage (NCBI taxonomy): Eukaryota > Metazoa > Chordata > Mammalia > Rodentia > Petromuridae > Petromus > Petromus typicus. The sequence continues at coordinate 5,993 of PVIR01013142.1, read as the reverse complement.
CAAGAAAGCATACTTCTTTGTGTGGAGGCATAAATCATAAAGGTGACCTTGAATAATATAATGGTCCCTGGTTCCTTTCACTCTGATATTGTCCCACTCTTCCAGGGTACCCAGAAACTAAGCATCTTTACTCTATCAGTTCTTTTTATCATGATGTCTTTTCTCTGGAGCTGGTTACCCATGGACCAAATCTTCTGAAACTGTGAGTCAAATTAAACCAATCTTCCTTTAAGTTATGAGCACTAGGTCTTGTGGCTCAGTGACAAGAAAGCTGACTCACATAATGGTATAGTTTGCTGAGGTATCTCTCACAATACCATAGATTAGATCATCTAAAGTCAACAGATTTTTTTTTTCTCACAAATCTAGAGGCCAGGAAATTCCAGATTAAGGCACTTGGAAATTTGGTGTCTGGCAAAGGTCTTCTTTCTCATAGATAATAATGGTCTTTTTTTTTTTTTTTTCTGGGACTGGGAACAAAACCCAGGACCTTGCATTTTCAAGGTGAGTGTGACACTGCTGAACTAAATCTCCAGCTCCAGATGACATGTTCTTACTCTTTCTCCATGATGTGGAGATATTTGTAAAGACACAAGATATCTGTAGAGACACTAATTCTTTTCATAAAGAATTCACCTTTGCAGGGGGAAATGTTGAGATTGTAATAAAAAAGTAAGGAAACAAATTTTATGTATATGGGGGGTGGAGGGTAGGGCTATGGGAAAAAATGAGAATTAAGTTGTGTCTTAAACTGGTACAAATCCCCATTATGGAGTGCAATCATGATGTGTATATTTAATGTACTAATAAAGATAAAAAAAAGAATTCCCCTTTGTGGTCTTGTCATTTGCTAAAGGATTCTGGATTCTACTATTATCATGCTTGGAGTTAGATTTCAACATAGTATATAAGTTAGACATATTATTCAGACCATTACACTGGGCAGAGGTCCTTCCTTAATGTAAGTTTCTTTTTTTTCTTTTTTTTAGGTTTTTTGAGACAGGGTCTCGCTTTGGAGTTTAGGCTGGCCCTGAGCTCAGCCTCAAACTCATCACAGCAATCCTCCTGCCTCTGCCTCCCGAGTGCTGGGATTACAGGCGTGAGCCACCACGCCCGGCACTGTGGTATGTGGTACTGGTTGCTGCTAGGCGTGAGTCTCCACACCCAGTTTTGTTATGTGGTTACCGGGGAATCGAACCCGGGCCCTTGCGCTTGCAAGACAGGCGCCGGAACCACTGAGCTAACTCCCCGGCCCCTAATGTAAGTTTCTTTCCCACCTTTCTTAATAACTCATTATTGTGTTGCTATTGTATATCTGAATAATTTGTAAAGCAAAGCACATTGAATTTTAAAAACAACATTTCTGTTAATTCAACTAAAACTTATTGGTAACTTACTACACATCATACAAAGGAAAATGTAATGAGTATGTAAATATGCATAGAATATTGCTTCCATCTTGATGCAGGTTGCAGCCTGGAAGAGACATAGGAAGGAAAAAAAAAGTAGAGGAGAGCTATGCTAGGAAGATGTCCACGCTGACTGCTGACAGCATGTATCTTAATTGCAGCACATGTATTGCTTTCAGAAATGTTATAGTCTCGGAGTATAAGTTTATGCAATTTTTATTTATAATGTAGGCACCCTAGGCCCATTTGATTCAATTTAATACCTCCCTACTAACTGAATATTCATTTAAACATCTCAATATAAAGATAAATATGTCTTATAACTAATATAATTAATTTTTTTGGTAACAACTGTGTCCTTACCTGAGATTACACTATTAGAAACTGAATATTACTTGTCAAGTTTAATAAATCCTGTAGAGATCATTAACTGCAATACTACATGCACAGTAACAAAGGGACACATTAACACAGTATTACAAAATGGGCATGGGGTTAAAATAATAGTAAAATCAGGTAGTATACTTACCAGTTATGTTTTTGTGTTTTAAAAACTAAAGTGTTATGTGTGTTGGTGTGTGTGTGCATGTTTATGTGTGTCCATATTTGTATGTGTGTTTAACAAGCTAAGATTTTAGAACAATTTTTGATTAACATTGCTCAGGGTTTTAACATTAGCAGCTCTTAAGGCTGATTATGCTGTGGGCACCTTAGGATGTCAATCCTCTCTTCAGGCAGTCTGATGTATACCAGGGAGCCTAGAGGAAATACCTTGATTATAAAGTTACCCAGGTTATTTTCAAATAATTGCAAGTAAACAGGAAGCAATAAACTGGTATTCTCAAATATTCAAAAAAATGTGGTCCTATTGTTCTTGTGATTTGCAAAGTTACTGTAACAATTACTGCTTATTTATTCAAGGACTGTTTAATTTACACAGGGAGACTTTCAGTTTGATGAGTTTTTTTTTCTACTGATGGTTCTACTGAGAAATATGTAGTCATTCCTCACTATTATAAAGATTTGTAGTAAAAGTGCACATTTCATACAGGCATACAAGGTTGGTCTATCCACTAAATATTATAACTTTTCAAATAAGATACACTTGCTGTTAAGGTCAGAATGCTTAGATTTATAATGGTTGGAAAACATCTTACGATTTAATCTAAGTGGTGGCTTACCATCTTCCTATGTTTAATGCCCGTCTTTGAGAATGATGTCATTATTACTGCCAGGCATGCAAGTTTACCTATGATAGGAACACAGGAATACAAAACAACATTGAAAAATAGCACTTAGTGTTGGTTATTTCATCACAATAATGGTGTATGCAAACATTAAAATTGTTTAGAAGATCAACAAGCATTATTAGGATCCAAAATTATAAGGATATAAATATTTATAGCATTTCATCATGAGAGATAAACATGATATTAAGACATCTTTAAAAGACAGGATGTGTTCAGGTTAAATAAAGTGTCCAGTACCCATTCCTTCTCACCTAGTACTAAGAATGCCAAAGTACTAAGAACGCTGATACTAAGAATTCTAAATTTCCAGCCCACGCTTGCCTAATTTTCAAGCCACAGTAGGCCTTCAAATTAGATTATCTTTTATAGAGGCCTGTACCGACCCAGAATAATCAAACCTGGTGAGCCTGATAGAGTCAAGAGCTTCTTTAGTTTGTTTCTCTCATAATGATAATGATTATCATAATATTAATATTTCTCACCACAAATATTATAATAAGTAAATGAGATAACAAATATATGGTACTTAATTTAGTGCTTGCAATATAGCAGCTTCAGGTATACTAAAAATTATCCTCTGCCTTGATGACCTAATGTCACTGTCATTGAAGGCCTGGCCCGGCTTTTTGGTTGGGGTGCTGGGAGAGATGCACTGTACGAAGACTGGAGAGTCATTGCAAATGACAAATGCTTGTGCTTGTGTTGTACCACTAATCTCATAGGTATGATCCAGATGAACATATTTTAGTTTCCTTTGACAATATAATCTGCATTTTATTTTTGCTTTCATTCAGGTAAATCTGGAATAGCAGGAAAGCTAAAACAGTAGTAATCTTTTTTGAGATCTTTATGTGATAGTTTTGTGTACCATTTGCATAAAAACAGATATATCTATCTACCTGTCCTACTTTCTTATTTTTTATTTGAGTAATGTATTTCAGCCATAAAAACTGGAATCCAGGGAGAGTTTAAAATGACATTACCTTCTTGGACACCATGTAAGTGAATATCTTAGTTTTATAAAATGTTTTATTAATTTACTATTGGGATTCAATGATATTCAATATTGATAAAGTTGTTCTATCATACTTTTAGGTGTTGTTAATATCAAAAGCTGTAGAAAAATCTAAAATTGTAGCCCATTTGAAAGCTATCAATCCATGGTTACCATAATTATGTAGATGGTGCCAGAAGATATGAGATTTCTCAGCCAGAGACCATTGTATATCTTACAATAGTAGTGTAGCTGGAATATAAACATTTGTGCTATTTGTACATGTTATTTTTTAGCCTCTCTTCTCAAAGGGCCACACAAGAAGAAATAAAGGGTATGTGTTTTCATAAAGAATAATATAATTTATTATATATATTATAGAGAAGAGATTCTGAGCTTAGAGAGCTCAAGTTTTTTATGCTGGGTGATAAACCTAACCGATCTTTGGTTTAGAGGGAGATATTACTACTACTACTATGACTACTATTACTACTTTTATTATTATACTGGAAGAAAAACACTATTCCCTAGTCTTTGTGTGTGTCTCACTGAGGATTAAGCCCAGGCTTTTACACTGTTGCACCCATAGTCCTTTACATTTTTAATTTTGAGACAAGTCTCATTAACTTGTTAAACTAGGTTCCCATTCTGTAGAAATTATAAAAGCTGGTACTTATCCTAGAGAGACAAGCTATCTGTGTCTTTATCATCCAAGACTTTTTTTTTCCTGAAAATGGTTAGGAAATTGTTCAGAAAAAGATATTACCTCTATTTGCAAGGAACACAGTATTAGGAAAGAAATGCCAGACCAGTTGTAGGAGTACGTTTCTGAAATAGCTGAAAATAATCTTCAGAAATGTGCAAAACCATGAAAAGAATGGTCAAAGACTTTTTAAGGAAATTCTTTTTTAAAGAAATAAAGTTGTTTACCAGTCAGTAAGACTAGAGAAAAACTTCCTACAAGGAATCTTTTACATTGTGGTTAAACTAGACCAAATCAGCCTTGATAGAAGTTAATAAGATAGCATAAATGAACTCCTTTTATCTTCTTGAGATTATTTAATTCTCAAGAAAGAAACTGATGAGGGATGGGTGGTAGCCATTGTAAGTATTGTATAACATACAATTCTATGGGTGTTGTAGTTGAATCTTTAAAATGGGAGCTACTTTCAGTTTCTGATTCATATTTTTTATATAAATTATAATTTACATAATAAAATGACGATTTTTTCTGATTACATTCCACAGAATGTATTAAATAAACTCACGATGTTAAAACCTCACAATGACTTGAGAGATAGGCATGACAGGTGTTGTTCTGGCCCTACGGGATGATGGAGTAAACAGAGTCCCAAGTGACCTAGCTAACCAAGCTCACAGGACTCATTATGAACCTAGACACCAGCATTTTTATTTCTAGTCTAGTTTTCATCCTGCTGCCTTGTAGTATCTTCCTAAGAAAGGCTGGAAGTAGCAAATTAATTGTACACAGGAACAACCACTTCCAGTCAGGTCCTGTAACACATTTGCAGAGTAGCATGTTTAAGATTTGGCTGAATTCGTAGATACTTTACTTGAGGAGGGTCAATAATGTAATTCCTCCTCTACTAGAAAATTTATTGGGGAAATAATGCTGTTTGCTCAAAGTATCCAGTGATGGAAAGTATAAAACTCATAGAACTGCAGAGGTTAGCAGCGGACGGCTCAGGAAACGGCGACTGTGCCACTGAATCTGCCCTGGGTTTGGAGCTTACTGGCCTCCAGGCCCACGCCGGAGGAGCGCCCAGGGACTGAGGTTAGCAGCGGGCGGCTCGGGAAACGGCGACTGTGCCACTGAATCTGCACCGGGTTTGGAGCTTACTTGTCTCCAGGCTCACACCAGAGGAGTGCCCAGGGACTGAGTTTAGCAGCGGGTGGCTCGGGAAGTGGTGACTACAGCACCGAGTCTGCGTCACTGAATCTGTGCTGGGGCTAGAGCTTACTGGCCTCCAGGCCTGCACCGGAAGAGCACCCAGGGACTGAGGTTAGCAGGTCAGAGTCTGATTTTCTCCACAGTAACTGCAGAAGCACATCCAGTCAGCTTGTATTGGTCCCAATACAGACTGCAAAGAGCAACCCAGGAAACACTGCTATTTTAAGGTTCCTAACTAGTAAAAGGAAAGTAACTTGGAACAAACAGTGCCAGAAAACAGGGCAGGTCAGAGATGAGGAAACACTCCAAATCTCAGACACAAAGATCCTCACCTCCAAGTAACACAGGGGGAAGGGAGATAGAGAAGTGTGAAGCCCAGTCTCCAGGGCCCTCAGAAATGGTAACCAAAGCAGATCTAGTAAAATGGA